>JNEK01003098.1:0-60102 GCA_000697295.1 Mucor indicus B7402
AACCGGGGAAAAAAAAAAAAAAAAAAAAAAAAAAAAAACAATAGCAGTAGATATCATCACAATGAGTCAGGTAAGATCATAGATGATGACATAAAAGACTTTAGACATAGTATATAATAAGGTTTTTAAAAATATAAAGGAGTTATGCTGTGGCTGATAATAATCTTGAGGTCCTAGGTACTACAACAATAATGAAAAACACGCTAATTAATTTTAATAATAGTCAACTTACTATAATAAATTAATGGTAACAAAGACTTACTGTATAGAAAGTAAGCTTATTTATCCAATAAACGAGTACATCTTTTTAGCATGTCTTATTGTTAACAAAACGTGCTTGGACCCTGCTCTTTTTTAAGTATATTTATAAAGACAAAATCCGAGCCTAAAAACTCTATAAGTTGTGCTATACAATACACAGACTTTGTTACACAATACCATGAAGATGATGAAGCCCCGGTAAAAGTGTACACATTAACGTTCAACGCATGTAGATCAAATTTATTAAACATGTAAGGAAAGTGAAACTTTATTTTTGTAAGTATAATTAGTTGTTAATTTTGAAAGAGCCAGATTCAAAAGTACAAGTTTTGCCTTCGTTTTGATTTGAGGTGACATAGACTTTGTAGTGATAATCTGAGGAGCTATCAACATCACCCAAAGCCAAATGATCTTTGAGGGTAAATGAGTTTTGGAAGGATTCGCTTCCCTTCCAAGCAGTGGCGACGAAATCGTCACCTTTGTAGAGGTCAATTTGAGTAAGAGCATCAGTTTGAGAAGAGCTATCACGGTTAACTTGAATGTGAACATGTTCATTGGTATTGAAAGTAGAGCCAGTTTTAGGATAGTCAACGGATAAACCAAAACAGCCATCGTAGTGTTCAGGGGAATAAATGCTGTTATCGTGAAGAGATTCAGCATATTCAAGGTCACCATTGGCATTAGTGTGAGAGCCAGTGGTTACCTTGAAGGTGTGAGAGGTTTGGACACAGTCGGGGCCGTGTTGTTTACCAATCATGTTGGTGACCCAGACACGGTAGTAGTAGAGACCAGCACTCACTCCGCTTGGGATTTCGTCACTGATAGTAGCTTGTTTATTTAACTTGTAAGAACCTTTCCAGACGTTTTGAACGTATTTAGCAGAACCATCTTTTCCAACAGAGTATAACTATCATAAAAATGTCAATCAACCATCTATTTTTATATCTATTTATATTGTGTGCTACATTACATCAAGTCCAGTAATTGTTTTTGTATGTGAATCAGGTACTCTGGCTATAATAAACATTAGCTTCTCTCTTTTCTAGATAACAAAAGGTTGATGACTGAATACTTTACTGACTGTGATTTTTGTCTTTTGTCCAGCAACAGCGACAGTAGAAGAACCAGGTGCAGTTACCGTAAGGCCTAGAATACAATGAAATTAGAGGAAAAAAAAATTTTTTTTTTTTTTTTGTTTGTTTGGAAAGCAGTAATTTACCACCACACCATGCTTTAATAGCATCAGAATAAGAATCAGCAGTTGTAAATGAAACAACAGAAGATAAAAGAATGGCAGAGATGGCTGTAATAGAGAACTTCATTGTTGTTTGTGTATGTGTGATGAAGAGTAAAAAAAAAAAAAAAAAAAATGAAAAAAAAGAAAGAACGAGTATTTAATTGGTATAAATATATTTTTAAATTGAGTTACACGCAAGCAATTTATTTCAACACTAAAAATAGTCAAGAGGTTAAAGCCAAGTAAGGCATTATTGTTAATTAATGTTTTGAAATGCAGTGCTTAGCGTTTACAAAATAGTTTGGCAAGAGGAACACTCTATTGGTCAGGAAATGCTCTTACCTTCAAAGATCACTCCATATACACCGACAAATGTCACAGATATTCAGTACTTTTCCTGTTGAGCTCATTATTGACAAGATAAAAAAATGTTCTTTTGTACCAACAACTTCTGCCTAAACAACAGCTTTATCTTGTAAACAAACTCAATTGCTTACATCTGATGCTTCCCTTCTTGGTACCAAGCTAGTAACAACTTGGGTATGAAGCAATAGACCCAGTATTTGAAAATACATGTTCTTGTCTATTGTTGACTAGTAAAAGGGCTTTATAATAACTCAATTTTTATTAGTGATCTAGCCCAGACAATTCAATATGCATTTAGTTATTAGGCGGTTTCAGTTGTCATTTATATTTAATTCAGTTTGAAATGAGTAAAACTATGGCTTATAAGTAGCTCATTTGTCAATGGTTCTTTTTTTTTTTTCAGGTTCATCACCTTCTGCTGAAAGCTCAAGGTTTATATTCCTCTTATTTGGCCCGGCTTTTGAAATAGCACCATCCCTATTGGAGCTGTTAGTGTTGTTATACTAAACTGTTGGATATATAAAACTATACACTACTATTAAATATCACACTTGAGATGTTCAAAGCGTTCAAAATACTACTAAGACTTATTTCATCAATAGATGATATTTACACCAAAGACTATAGATAACATTCGGAGCACAGTCATTTCGCTCCATAGTTATGTCAATAGGTATTCATTAGAGTATAACTGTATTTGGCACATACCAAGTCTCTACTGACTTTTAAGGTTTTTGTTATATTCTTTTTTCAAAAAACATAATAAGATAGTGTAAGTGCTCCCTATTTATAAACAGCAACAGAAAATGATTTTAACTGTGTTTATTTGCCATAGTGAGAAATATGTCAGACAAGAAGCAAGTTGTATTATGCAGCAAAGCATTCAATAGACATTTGTATGTTCAATTAGCAAAATTATTTAGTATACAGCACGTACTCTCAAACTAATCCTGTATAGTAAATAAAATCTATTTGCAGAATATATACTCTCCCTCGTTGTCATTTTCAACAACAGAAGTCTGGGTTGTTCCCCCCCCCTCCCTTCTTCTCGAACTGGACTGGGCAAATATAGCTCAATTGGATTGTTTATATTGAAAATTGCCATATTTATTATTTATTTATTTATTGATCAAAATCATCGTCCGCTAATTCACTGGCATGGACATAAACAAAATCTTTCAAACCGAGTTGGGAAGCTTTATCTTGACCATCTCTTAATAAATTCATAATTCTAACTTTATCTGTTTTACTTGGATTCCTGTCTTTTAATACAGTGGTCCAAGCAAAATCCATGGCGTCAAAATATTCCTTATATTCGAAGCTATCTGTATCTTGTTGGAAGGACTCGCAAAAATCATGGAAATCTCCCGTGTAATTTAATAAGCGCTGAATAGGTGATGACTTTAAATGGATTGTTTTTAATATTATGGGTGCAAAATCTTGCCATAATTCAGGTAAACTCTCATATCCACCCAACTTTTCTGCTCTATAAATAAAACAAAACTTTTTTTTTTAATTTTCATTAGACAAAATAATTGCCTGGTTTCTTCTTCTGGAAGCCACTACCTTTTACGATATTTTCTTATTAGTTGTGTATAAGCCTCATCTATTTTCTCCAAATGTCTTTCCTCGACTAACTCTTCTTTACTACTAATATTTTCCATTTTGAAAAAGAAATAAAAAAAGAAAAAAAGAAAATATATATAAAAAAAAAAAAATGCTGTGTTTTAAAAAAAATATACTACATATTCTACATAAAAGGACTTTTTTCCCTCGTTTTCAATGCATTATTCTCTTGGTTAAGGTGTAGAACCTATATGAAGAAAGAGTCACCTATTGGCTTGTAAAATTTCTACTATTAGCTCCCTACAGTATAGGCGACTTCAGGTGTAATTGCAGATATCGTGTTTTTATCCTCTTCAGTGAATGCTTCTTGCACCAAGTCATTATTTCAGTCCTCTAACTTCTGACCCAGACCCCTTTTCCCTTGTAGTAGCAGCAGTAGTAGTAGTATTTAGATAGCATCCTCGTCCTTCGATAAGGTACAGTTGTAAGTTTCATTATTTAACCTGCTTTATTGAGTATTTCTTGAAATAAACTATTACCTTCTGAACTAGATTCTTTCTTCTCGTGGAATTTTTTTTTGGATTGAACTTTAGGAGATACAGATTATTTGGACTTATATAAGGAAGGTCTTCATCTGGATCATCTTCACTAAGTCTTACCAAACCACTTGTCACAGTTGAAAGTGTTTGCTATTAAAAGGAACTACACTTGTTTTAGAAAAAAGAACAGCGTAGACGAATGTAAATAACAAGATTGAAAAACGCAATAAAAATATAAAAAAAAAGATGGTCGACATGTCTTATAGTATACCGCTAACCAGAATACCGTTTAAAGTTTCTTTGACGGGTAATAGCATCGATGTAGTAGTATAAAGAAAACCTCACCAGCGGGAACCATCTATTTGCTGCATTGGATCTACCTTCTTTTAGAATATAATTATTATCATGTTTACATACATCCTTTAAGGACAAAGCTCATATTTTTT
This sequence comes from Mucor indicus B7402, assembly GCA_000697295.1. Lineage (NCBI taxonomy): Eukaryota > Fungi > Mucoromycota > Mucoromycetes > Mucorales > Mucoraceae > Mucor > Mucor indicus. Next base: position 4,416 of record JNEK01003098.1, read on the forward strand.
ATTAACGAAGCGGATTCACTGTCATCTATACATTAATTTTTACCAATCTATCGTGATATGCGCCTGCTAGTATTTTATTTTTAAGCAAAGGGGCCCTTTTAGTATGGCTAATTAAAGAAACTTGTAGTGAATGATAAATATGTCTTATAAGAGATATTTGGTAGTCCTTTCACCTAGTCGTCCATCGCTTTCAATTTGTTCATTGAGTTTAGATAAATGGGTCCTTAAAAAGAAAGCACTGGCAGCTGCTAATAGCATCGCACCACCATTAATCATATTGGATCCAATGTATCTTGGTGCATCAGAAGGCCAACCCGAATAAAGCGCAAAGGTACAGATCAATGCGCCAAAATTAGCAACTGAAGACACAATGCCAGTAGCTGAAGCAACAGAGACTGGATTATCTTTTGAGTTAGCTGTCCAAGCCATACTCTAATTATGATCAAATTATGATTAAATGAATGTCTTTTTTTACTATTCTTTTTTCTTTTCTTACCAAAGGTACTGTTGGATATGTACCGCCTGCTAGAATCATTAAACCAAAGTAACGGGCACCAATTGGCTGAGCGAAAGAAAGCACACAAAATCCAATAAACGAGACGATAGATGCACCAATAATAAACCAGCCTCTGTTTTGATAATAGTCGCTTAATCTTGTCACGACATAAACCATGATCATGCCAAAAACGTAAGGTGGAATACTCATCAAGCTCACTTGAATTGAATTAAATGTACCTAATTGTTGTACAATTTTAGGTAAAAAGTAGCCCAAAGAAGTTGCAGCCATCACAGGTGTGAAATACAAAATACAAAACAGCCACACTTTAAAATCCTTCAATTCTGCCAACACTTGTTTTAAATCACGTTTCATGTTTTTTTCGTGAATTCTTTCTTCTGGTGAATCCAATCTTTTCTTTATACGCACACGTTCCTCTTCTGTCAAAAATCGTGTTGATTTTTCGGGTGTAGAAGGTAAATAAAATATGGTCGCGAGTCCAAATAATAAAGAGATGATGCCTGAGATGACAAATAACCATTGCCATCCATAAAGTCCACCTTTTGTGTCGATTAATTGTATGCCTGCTGAAATTAATCCACCAAATGCACCAGAGGCAGGCCCAGCTAAATAAGTGACACCAATACGTGTTGAAATTTCTTCTGGCCTGTACCATAATGTGTTGTAAAAAGCTACCAAAAGGTGCATAATTAATCTCTTTCCTGTCTCTTTTTTTTTTTCTTTTCTATGCCTCAATCACTTACTGATGCCTGGCCAAAAACCTGCTTCAAACACACCTAAAAGGAAACGCAAGAGATAGAAATGCCAGGGCTGTGAAATAGCAGCCATACATCCAGTAACAATGCTCCATGTAATCATGATACGAGCTATCCATAAGGCAGGATTTACATGAGCCATCATTAAATTGGAAGGCACTTCGAATATCTAAACCCACAAAAATCAATACCCAACGTTATTCTGTTTTTGCTGTTTGTTCTACTTACAATATACGCTACGTAAAATAAACCAAGTCCAATATTGTTCTGCTGTGGTGTTAATCCAGAGGTGTCCATTAAAGTATGCTTCACATCTTTATTCATTGTCATGGCATAACCAACGTTCGCACGATCTTCAACGGACAAGAAATACAAGCAAAAGATCCAAGGAACAATACGCCAATCTAACTTTCTTAGTAATTTCTTCTCTTTATTTTCCTCTTCATCGTCACTAATGAACACATCTTCTGGTGTATTTATTGCTCCCGATCGTTGTCGAATTTCGACATTTTTATCAGGATTCTCCATGAGTAATATGTAATGGTTGAATTTTTTTTTTTTTTTCAGTCGTCGGTGTGAACATTACTATTTTCCTTTTGTGAAAAGCTGTGACGGGCGTGTTTTGTTCAACAATGACAGAGAGAGTTTTTTCTAGAATCTTTTGTTGAATTCAACGAACTTCTTTTGCATTACCTCATGTGACAGTTTGTTATTTGCAATAAAATAAGATAAACCCTGGAAGCAACAGTAATATTAAAAGAAACTTATGGCCGTGATCATAAGCTGAGTATTGACTTGCTGAAAGAAGAAGGCATCACTTTTGTCAATAATATAACCGCTTTGATAGACAAGCGATTCTAGCAAAAAACACGCATTCACATATGTGTAAGTTCTGCATTGCAGATCTATCAATGGACCATTAACTTCAGAAAAAGACTGCCAAGCAATTCATGCTTTATGTGTTAACTATAGGAACAGAAGAAGACACAAAAATTATAGACACATCCAAGGAAGCAGGAACTCGGATAATTATTCTTTCAATACTCCTAAAATAACTAGGATCACAAAGTAAACTTGGGATAATACTAGACAAAGTCTTTTAAGTTCTAGATTCCAATGGACTTGGGGGCTGGGCTTTTATAAATATTGTAAGGCATTGATAGAATATCAAATACATAATTATTCAATTTTGATCTTTGCATCAGAGGTCCCTATATCAAACAAGAAGAAAAGGAATTTGCCGGTTTCATGCCTCAAGGTGTGCTCAATTAAGAACCACCTCGGAAACTTGGTAATTGACCTAAACCAGTATCGTACGATTACTTTGCGTCCGCTTCCTTGTCGTAAGAGAAATCTAAATACAGTGCCGTCTTAATATGTTTGTGTGATATAATCAAGTGAAAATTGCAAATACGGAAAAGCATCACCCATACAGTAGAAAATTGTCAAGTAGAAAAATGAGTCCAACATATCACAAAAAAGAACAAAAGCAACTTACTAAAGCAGAAATGCCATAGTAACAAATGTAAACGTGTTCTATTTTTAGTTATACCAAAGGAACAGTTCCAACTGGATATTTCCAGACATATTGAACAGTGCTAGAAAGAGATGAAGTAAAGGATAGTTCCACTGCAATGAGTTCTATGTCTTCGTATTATGCAACATAATGGCATCAAATCACGCGAAACAACTAACTAAACCTTTCAAAAAGCCGTTCTTTACAATAGGCTTTTTGTACCATTATATATACAGTGATATTCTTAGCTTTTGCTGCACATGTGATTCTACCATGGCACAAAAGCCGGAAGGAAAAAATAAGATTAAGGGAGATTTAAGCAACGGAAGTAAAAACAGTAACACTTTATTACAGTTATATTTCAAAGCATCCCCCCATATATTTCCCTTTTTCTTTTTAAGCTTAGTAATTTTATACTAATAAAGAAGATCTCGATTACCGTTTATTTCCTAAAAGTTATATATCTCGATACTGGATTGTTGGCAATAATTGTGCTATCGTGTGTGTAACTTACTAATTTTAATACGAATCGGGAATCTGCAAAGAATAATTTAGAAGGCTGCAGAAATGAAAAAAAAAAAAAAAAAAAAAAAAAAAAATACCCAGGGGGAATAGTAGTAAAAAAAAAACCAGACCGCATTGTCGTGAGCCGGATGATGAGGAAGACTGACGAAGATCAAGAAAGCTTATTTTTTTTTTTTTTGACAACCTTAAAATACATTTCATATATACACTGATGCAGTTAAAATTAATCATTGTTACTGCTTTTTTTTTTTTTAAAAAAAATACCGGTAGTGTGGAAAAGCAAAATGTTAAGCATGCGCGTTATAAATGGCTGGAAGATCAGGAACTAATTCAGTTCTACCAGAGTTCTATTTAAGGTATGCATATTTTTTTTTTTATTAAGGAAATATAGAAGAATAGAATAATACTTTTTCATCATCTATTAGTTTCGCAACACAAATCGAAAAAAAAAAAGACAAATCTAGAAGAAAAAAAGAAAAAACAAAAAGCCACAACTCTTCTATGATCGCCATGGAAACAGCTTTAAATATCTGTCAGGTATATCACTGTTGTTTTTTATTATCTGATTTTTAACCCTCGCGCTTATGCCCGGAAACCATGGCAAAAGATTCGAAATTGTTCTGTCGTCATGGAGTTACCAAAAGTAGTAAGGTGATTTTAATTATATACAAAAATTAATCAAGGTACCAAGTCATTGGATGTTTAGCTCGTAATGGTGCTGTAATTGTAATTTTGTTTTGAAAAACGCATTTTAGTTGGGTGAGATAATTTGACCAAGGGGGTGGTGGGGGATGAAAAGGAAAATGTTGGAAAAAGGAAAAATCACCTCGTTCCACAAAAAAAGAGGAAAGAGAGAAAGAAAATTAGAATCTCCTTTTTTTCTGTCTTTTTTCTTTTACCCATATAATTTTTTCTCCCTTGTATATACATATATTATTTATTTTACTTACTACTACATCTTAATTTAACAAAGTTGATTTAATAATGTCGAATTCGGGATCAACAGGATCTTTCACAGATTCAACTGGAGTTAGTGTTTTAGGGGATGGTTTACAGATACCAAATTATCATTTTAAAGCAGCACCCGTAGCAAGTTTCGCACATGGAGAAAATGTAGATATTGTTTTCGGTTATAGGTAAAAAAAAAAAAACACAACAACAAAAAAAAAAAATCAGTCATTAAAATTTTTGTGATAGAATTTCGAACAAGAAGCCAGTGATCGCCAAAGTATCAGCTAATTCTCTTAGATTGGAAAGGGAATATTATATTATGAAGAGATTGTATCAACTAAATGAAGGGTCTTCTTTTTTAGGCAAGTGAATTTGACATGAGTGGCGAAGAAAGACTCTAACAACTTTTATAGTTAGACCATTAGAATACATTCATTTACCAAGCGGATTAACAATTGTTATTTACGCTGATGAAGGGCAGAATTATTTAGAATATAACAGAAGACAATCAGACGAATCTTCTTCATCAAAATTAACCGAAAAAAGTAATAACGAAAATTCTTATCGATACTATCAACAACAGCAACAGCAATCATTAGAGCTCTATCAACCTTTTCCTTTAATACCGTCTCAAAGTCCACTTTACGATCTCGGCACTTTCTTACGTTTCGCTATTAAATGCACAGATTGCCTCGAATTTATTCATCGAAATAACGTTGTTCATGGTGAAATTAGACTCTCAGCCTTCCAGTGGACTGGTGAAGATACTTCAAGGGTAAAGATGTGGAATTTCGGTTCAGGCACAAAATCATTGGAAACGTATTTAACGAGCGAAGGCTGGAGAAAAACAGCCAATAACAAAGAATCGATGGAAATGCTACAAAATTTATTGGTTTTCATGAGTCCAGAACAAACCGGTAGAACAACTTATGTTCCAGATCATCGCTCCGATATTTACTCCCTTGGTATTGTTTTCTTTGTCTTACTCACCGGCAGAAAACCATTTGATGGAGGCCCTCTTGACATATTGAATGGAATATTAAGCAGAAAAGTACCTCTTATTAACGAAATCCAATTTGATGTTCCAGATATCGTTGCGAAAATTGTAGAAAAAATGACACACAAGGTAGTACTAAAAATATAACCACAATCGTCGATTTCCTTCCCCCCCCTCTAATTCTTTTCCACAGTCCCCAGATGAGCGATATAGCAGTGCTTTCGGTATCCGTGCGGATTTAAAAGAATGTCTCAGAAGACTGAGATCTTCAAACGATTCTTCTGAAGTCATCGAACCTTTTGTATTGGCTGAAAAAGACGTTGCTTCAGTATTTACGTTACCTAAATCTATTTATGGGCGCCAAGGTACTATAGTAGAATTGAATTACATCATCCAGCGTGTAGCTGGTGTATACAAGTCAATTAAAAGTCGACGTGAAAAATCATACTCAACAGGTTCCACATTGCCTACCATTACAAGCGGTGACAATGAACCCAGTAACCTTAGTGTCAGTGATGCGCTTAGTGACCATCTTTCAAACAGTGGAAGTGCACTTGGTCATGACATATTTGCTACTAAATCAAATGCTTCTCCTAGCTACTGCAGCAATTTTGAAGGAAGCGATATTTCGAGCGGACACGGCCGTACTAGTACTCATAAACAAGGTGTTGAAATCGTTGCTCTTGCAGGCCCTGGTGGTGCTGGTAAATCCACAATCTTCAACACCGTGCAAAACGTAGCAAGAAAACATGGTTATGTTGCCTCGACTAAATTTGATTCAAGACATAAAGTACCTTATAGTTGTATTTTGAAATCACTTTCGCAAATATTGCAACAAATCCTATCTGAATCAGAGGAAGATATCCACGCCTTTTATAACCATTTAAAAACACATCTTGGTTCGCAGTTTTGTAAAATCGAGCTTTTGGCAGATCTTGTTCCTGAACTTCGACCTCTTTTGGATCCTGTCGACAGTGAAGATTCAGAAGACCCCATCGATCAAATTCATCTCGACAACGTCGAAACTCGTATTCGATTTCACAACTTATTTGTCGAAGTATTCCGTGCATTATCACAATGGCGTATGGTCACCTTATTTTTGGACGATCTTCACTTGGCAGATGAACCATCGATTGAGTTGATTGAAAGTATGGTCGGATCAAGGCTGAAGATTCTTATTTTTGTCGCTTACCGAGACCAAGAAGCCACTGATACGCTGGACCGACTGATGGCGAACGAACAAGCTGTTTTGCACATGTTTCATATTGGTGCTCTCGACTTTGACTCTTTGGTGGATTATATCAGTGACGCACTCCATCGACCTCTTGATGTCAATCGCGACTCTATATTGCCACTAGCCGAAATTGTATACAAAAAGACACGAGGCAATGCGTTCTACACTTCTCAGCTGTTGATCACGCTTGAGAAAAAGAAACTCATCTTTTTTAACTGGGAAGAGAACGAATGGGATTATAACCTTGCAGATATTCATCAAGCCGTAATGACAAAAGAAGGAGCAGAACACGATGCAGAGTTGGATATTAGTTTCTTGGTAAACCGACTGAAAGAGCTGCCATTAGATGGACAACGCTTGCTGAAATGGGCCTCGTTTGTAGGCGATACCTTTTCCTGGAATACCGTGAAATACCTGATGGTTCATTCAGACCCAGAATCTGAATTCTCTGACACAGCTTCAGAGCGTGCTGTTGATGATGACACGTTGTCTGTTTCATCACAAACTTTCCACCCACTCATTCAACTCCCTTCTACAGCGACGTCATCGGTGAGTTCATCAAAGGAAAATGCTAGTACGAAATCTACTACCAAAACTTCATCGACTCGCAAATCGCGTGATCCTATTAATGGTTTACAAGCTGCTCTTCAAGAAGGATACATTTTGCCACTAGAAAGTGATGAATTCCGATGGTCGCATGATCGTTATTCACAAGCTGCTATGGAACTAGCCAATCCTCGAAGTCGTGAAAAGATTCATCTTAAGATTGCCAAGTACTTGCTGAATGGTAAAAAAAAAAATAGCCCCTTCATCTTACTCATATTGATTTTTTTTTTTTTTTTTTACAAAACCCAACGCGGATAGTTTTTTAATTTCAGATCATTTACTCAAGTGTTTAAACATCGTTCATGAACTCGACGATAAATCATGTTACCGAGAGATTCTTTACGAGGCCGGCAACAAGGCGCGCGCTTCGGGTGCTCACAAGATGGCTTTCAGCTATTACAAAGCCGCCATTTCACTATTAGACGCTGACTGTTGGGAATCCAGTTATACGCGCACACACTACCTCTATACAAACGCAGTGGCACTAAGTTGGATTGTGGGTGAATACGACACAACGGAAACCTATCTCGATGCGATTTTCAAACATACCAGCGACCCCATGGACCGTATTACTGCACATCGTATCCAGCACAAATATTTCTTTTCTCGACAAATGCACGACGAAGGTGCGCAATCACTTAACAACTGTCTTGCTGAGTTGGATATTGACGGCTTCAAATTTAACTGTACACCTGAAGAGTTGCGTGAGGAATACGATCTTGTGCTGAAACGCATCGAAGAGATCGGTGGCATGGAGAAGATATGTCACATCAGCCCGTGTGAGGATCCTCGCTTAAAGGCCATCATGAGCATCATTGAAGAGATGTGTACAGTCGCCTACTGGCTCGGCAACCAAACGGAAATGTTTTATTTAGCGACAAAGCTCACCCACTATACACTGACGACGGGTCCTTCTTCTGTGAGCGGTATTGCCCTTGTGTTTATGGGTCTCTGTGCCGTAGAGCGCTATCAAGACTATTGCTTTGGTGAAGCTCTTGGCGCACTCGGTGTTGTCGTTTCAGAAAAATACGGCAGCAATAACGAAAAGGGACGCGCAACATATCTCTACAACTGTTTCCTTTTACTGTGGAAGCACCATCATCGTGAATCTATCGGCTATTATCGAAAAGCACTGCGTTATTCTTTATCGGCTGGTGATCGTATTTACGCCTCTTTTGCGCATCTTCATGTCGCTTCAACCATGTTGTTTACAGGAGAAGCATTATCCGAGACGTTGATTGAGGCTGAAAGTTGCTATGACGATATTCATGCTTGGTCCTCTTCTGCGGACACGAACATCCTGATCATGGCTATCATTCGTACAATCAAATCATTACAAGGACACACGTTTCATAATTCTCCCGAAGAGATCTTTGACGGTGATGATGGGTTCAATGACAGTCACTTTATTTCTGAAAGTGTCAAACAGAGTTCGAACCCTGATGTTCCTTTGAATTTTTATGACTCATTCCGTATGTTGCCACTTGTGCTATACGGACACTACAATTACGCTATTGCTGTTGGTTACATGTGTATCCGTGGCATCCATAACCACCCTGGACACCGCCATACGCGTCTTATGGTCACGCTTCATTCGTTGGCGATTTTAGAAAAGCTACGTACTGAAGAACTTGATCAAGAAGAATTTGATATTTATATGGATCGTGTGGAGAAGAACCAAGACATATTGCGCCCATGGATGGAGCACTCACGCATTAATTACAGCATGTGGTATACACTTGTGGAAGCAGAAAAAGCGGCTATTGTGTCTAAGGATCTTGGTAAAGCAATTCGACTCTACGAACAAGCCACTGATGAGTCGCGTGAAGGTAACTGGTTCCTTGAATTGTGTATGTGTCATGAATACATGGGTGGGTTCTACGCGCGTATGGGTATGAAGAATGCCGCTTATGGTATCCTGAAGAAAGCAGTGAGCCTTTATATCAACCATGGGTCTTATGGAAAAGCGCACCAGTTGACAAACAAGTACAGCGAATTATTGGCAGAATATGACGACGGACGTGTTGAGTCACATGATACAGGTATTCAGACGGATCCCTTCCCTTTCTTGGGACCTCAAGGCAGTTGGAGCACATCTTCTATGGGACAAATCAATACCCTGAATGAACCTTTTGTGTCAGAAACAATCCCACCCGTGACGACTGAACAAACATTATTGACATTGGATATTCTGGACATGGCTTCTATTCTCAAGAGCTCGCAAGTGATTTCTTCCGAAGTCAAGTTTGACAGCTTGTTGAAATCCATGATGTCTATTATTTTAGAAAACTCCGGAGCTGATTGTGGTGCGATTATTGTCAAAGAAGAGAAATATGGCATGTGTGCTTATGGTAGTCAGCTAGACGGCTCAATGACTTTTGATCCTCCTCGACCTTTGGCAGATGACGACGAGCTCGTATCGAGCCGTATCATTCACCATACGATTAATACCGGCGAGAGTATATTTATTCATAATGTCGAACACGACGCACGATTTGCAGTTGGGCCATGGTACGATCGTGTAGGTGGCAAATCTGTGATCTGTATGCCTATTACTCATAAAACAGCACTTGCGGGCTGTCTCTTCCTGGAGGGATCCAGCGGTATTTTCACACAACGTCATATTACCGTGCTGAGTCTTCTATGTCAACAAATGGGTATTTCGATCACCAATGCGTTCCTTTTCAAGTCGGTGCAACGTGTGACGATGGCGAACATGCGTATGATTGAAATGCAAAAGAAAGCATTGGAAGATGCACGCAAGAGTAAGGAAGCGGCGGTCCGAGCTACCCGTCTTCGTGAAATCTTTTTGGCCAACATGAGTCATGAAATCCGAACACCCTTTTCTGGCTTCTATGGTATGATTTCGTTACTTGCAGAAACACAGTTGGATCCTGAACAGCGTGACCTTGTCAAGACAGCCAAGGAATCGTGTGAAATTTTGCTGCAGATTATTGACGATTTACTGAACTTTTCAAAGCTGCAAGCCGGTAAGGTTGTTTTAGACCTCTCACCGATTGTTGTGGAAGACCTTGTGGCGGATGTGATAGAGATGCTGATCCCTATGGCGATTCAAAAGAATATCAATGTGGCGTACACCATTGCGGAAAATGTACCATATACGGTGATGGCTGATGGTAATCGACTGCGCCAAATTTTAATTAATTTGCTTGGAAATGCCATCAAGTTTACACATGAAGGCGAGATTCGAATTCAGTGCAGTTTAGACCCCAAAACTTGCGCCAAAGATGATCAAGTAGGTTTGATGTTTGAAGTGATTGATACTGGTATTGGTATTAGTGATGAGCAAAGAAAGGTATTGTTTGAACCATTCTCTCAAGTGGATGGTAGTACAACGTATGTATAATATTATTCATTATTCATATGACAAAACTCACAACCTCTCTTTTTATTTATAGTCGTAAATATGGCGGTACCGGACTTGGATTGTCTATTTGTCTTCAACTAGTCGAGCTAATGAACGGGTCTATTAATGTATCTAGTGTACCTGGAAAGGGCTCTGACTTTTACTTTAACATTCGTGTATCTAAACTCCACACTCAACCTGGCAAAAGTTTACAAGCCGATGGTTACTTTGATGAGCGTAACAAATTATTACGATGCCTCTCTGACATTAAGGTGCTTGCAATTTCCAAATACGCAGCTACCATTGATACAGTGCGTTTCATCTTGCCTGGCGTGCATGTGGATGGCGTGTTCCAAATTGAAGATTTCATGAAAATGATACAAAAAACCACGTACGATGTTCTTATTATCGGTTTATACATGAATCCAGACGCTTCAGGTATGGCCCATTCTTCATCCTGGTTAGAAGACGCTAGTAAAGTCAACAAAAACGGTTTGATTATTATCATGAATTATCCAGCCGGAGGTGTTGTGAATGGAAAATCCGCTTCGTCCGTTGAGCATGTTTCAAATCAAAAGTTGGCATGTAAGGCTATTCGTATGGCAGTTCCTTTGAGGCGTCTCAAGTTACTGAGAACAATTGCAGAAGTATTGAATAAGACATTGCCAACCCCTACTACAAACAATGTGCGCTCAGCTACTGTCAAACTGATTACAGATGAAGAACGTGCTAAATATAGTAAAATGAATATTTTGATTGCAGAAGACAACCCTGTTGCACAGAAACTCCTATTGAAACAACTTACAAGACTTGGGTTCCAAGTAGAATGTGCCAATAATGGTTTAGAGGCTATTAATGCATGGATTAATCGACCTGATGGTTATTTCACTATGGGGTTCTTTGATCATCATATGCCTAAGGTAAGCTCTATACTACATTGTATAAAATTGATGACTCATTGGTATTATAGTGTGATGGTGTAGCAGCTACAAAAAGGATTAGAGAAATAGAAAAAGTAGAGAATAGGGAGGCCAGATTCCCTATTGTTGCTTTGACAGCTGATGTTCAGGACAGCGCCAAACAAATATGTATGAATGCAGGTATGGATGGATATTTAACCAAGCCATTGAATCAAAAGGTGCTTGCAGAATCATTAAGAATTTACTGTAATCCTGAAACGAATAATTTGAAAATGGTGACTTCATCTACTTCTCCTTCAAATACCACATCAGAAGCAACTGTGATACTTCCATCTCCAGTTTCATAACTAAATTATCTGTCAAAGATATCATATATATAGAGTCTATTTGTAGTATAGTGTACATATACAATAAAACACACAGTCGTATAGAAGTTAATGTAATACAAAGGCATGAATCTTAACCCATGTGGGTTTTATTGTAAAGCACGAGCTTACTTTTATTTGTTTGGTAATTATTCTAGGCTCTTTCCCCTTTTTAGACACTCCTTATATGTATAAAATATAGCAAAAACCTCATCCTCTCTTTCTTTTCTTCTTCCTAATATCAATGTCATGATTCAATATTTATTTGCTTATATTTTAGGTGGATTCACCTTTATTCCATTGACTCTATTCCTCACTTATTGTACATATTCCATATTCAGTTCTTTTTTTGACATGAACAGTTCATTCACTCAAGAAAATAATAAGAATGACGACATGCGCTCTCCTTCCAGTAGTGGTAGTATTTACAAAGTAGGCTGGCTTAAGGTGACTAAAGAAGATACTACGGAAACAAGTCAAGATAATACAACGACCATTGGCGATATGATTATTCACTATATTTCAAATTTGACAAACAACAAAAAAGAAGAGGATGATGATTATTATTTTTCTGTTTTAAAGCACAATACACTTTATTTGTACGACTCTGAGAAACAATTGGATTGCAGGCATGTTATCAACCTCAGCCAAGTCAATTCCATTCAAATGCATCCCCCAGGTTTACAAGATTCTGAACTCTTTTCAAAACCCAACACAATTCATTTAAAAAGCGCATCATCAACCAGTTATCATATTAACTGTAGTCAATGCATTGATAAAGAGGATTGGTATTTTAGTCTTATTCGAGCCTTTAATAAGCACGCTACACCAATCGCATTTGATCAGACTGCCATGAATCATATGATAAAGATGATTTATAGTGATCAACGTCATTTTAAAAATCAATGGTTTAATGCTATTCTCGGTCGTATCTTTTTTGGCATCTATAAAACACAAGATATAAAGGACGCACTCTATAAAAAGGTCCTTACCAAATTGGATAAAATCAACTCAAAACGACCCCCTTTTTTAGGAGAAATCACTGTTCGATCTGTGGACCCAGGTCATGCTTTGCCTCTCTTTACTCAACCAAAATTATTGAATATAAGTCCTACTGGTGAATTGACAGCAGAAGTCCTGATGGAGTATGACGGTAGCTTTCGCTTAGAAATTGAAACAGAGCTCAAATGGCAGTACTTGGATCGTCTCAAACCAATCACGATCGACCTGGTTCTTGGCGTTACTTTAAAGGCAATGACAGGCAAATTGCTGGTAAAAATCAAGGAGCCACCCACAAATCGCCTATGGTATGGGTTCTATGAATGTCCAAAGATGGAATGGAAAGTAGAACCTCTTATCTCTGAAAAGCGTATTGGTTACTCTGTTGTTACAAAAGCCATTGAATCTAAAATACAAGAATTTATCATGGAAACCATGGTGTTGCCTCATTTTGATGATATCACTTTTTTCCCAACAGCCAATGGTGGTCTATTTATGGAACCCAAAAAAGACAGGCAAAAGGAAGATGAAGATTTACTTTCAATAGCAAAATCATTACCAGAGTTGATTTCTTCAGCTGTGTCAACAAGAGATAGTGCATCCTCTTGTGATAGCCTATTAGACTCAATAAGTGATGACGACTCCTTTTTTCTTGGTTCACCGCCCACTTCTGTTATCATTACACCGTCCACTTCTACATCCATTCTATTAAAAAACATACATACAACTTATTTGCACGATGACTGTTCAAGTACTGTGCCTCTATCATTCCCTAGACAAAAATCATACAATACATTTCATTCGCTAATTACTTGAAAGTATACAGCTTTCAATCTTGTAAAAAAATAAAAACTCACTATTAATACTATGTATAAAAACTTTATTGGTTTTTTTTGGGGGGGGGATGATGATGATTATTTGGTGCTAAAAAAGTATTTACATCGCAATACGAACAGATTTTTTCTTCTTTTCGATGACAGGAGAGGGAGTATATGTACTACATGAACAGGGTTCATTTTTTGGGATATCTTTGTCTAAATGACAGACGCAAATTTCATGTTCTTGTTGACTAGTAAGTAAATTGTCTATACAATTGTCTGTTTGGTTGGTTTCTAATTCTTCAATGTCAGAGGCTTCTTCGTTATTTAAGTGATCTTCTGAAGCAGGCGATTCGACAAAACTAAATAATTCATCGTCTTCTTCTTCGTCGTCATCGTCTTCCTCGACATCTTCATCTTCGTCGTCCTCATCTTCGTCATCGTCGTCTTGCACCCATTCAACAAACCGAGTAGTGATTTTACGCAGCTTCTTTGAGTTTTCATTATCTAGAGGGTTTTGCCACCAAGAAACAACAGCTTCATCATCGATAACATGGTACTTGTAAAGCATAAGAATAAGACGATCAAAATGGTCACCAATAGCAGGGTTTACATCCACATCGTGTTCAATTCTGTTTAATAATTCAATCTGGTTTTCTTCTTCTGAAGTGTAATATTGTAATAATGATTCCCAAAAGTCGACAATACCATTTTGAATATGGCTAGTGAACACTTTGCTGGCGGTAATAGGTTCGGGAGCAGACTTGTTTACAAATTTCGTTAAAAGAGAAGAAATCCAATCGACAAAGCAAAGTGACAATACCCGGACAACATCTTGACCAGAGGGTTCATACTTGAGAATTAAATCGTCTAATTCTAAGCGTACTCTTGCACTTGATAATTTGGAAATCATTGCTTGATGAATATAAGAAGTTGCTGTTGGTTCAAATAGCAATACTGTATTATCTTCATCTTCTTCTTCGTCTTCTTCTTCTTCTTGCTGACTGATATCGACAAGGTTGAATCTTCTGTGTAAGTAATCATTCATCGCTCTTTCATCGTCGCTGTTGTCTTTATCGTCCACAATATCGGGTAAAGTAGATTCTTGAGCAATAGGTTGGCAGAATAATACGTCATCGTTGTCATCTTCAGATTCATAGCAACCAAAAGATGTGCTTTGGTTGGAATGGCAAAGGTGGCATTGTTTTAATTTGTTGATTTCTTCTTTTAAACTCTTAATTTCATCGTTGCGGTCTTCAATATCAATTTCTAATTGAGCATTTTTATCCATGTATTCATCATAAAACTTTTTGTGGGAGGCATCTGTATCTTGACGAGATACATGAATATCACGCAGATCATTTTTTAACATAGAAACGCTGGTACGTAATGAATTATTCTCGTTTCTTAATCTACGAATTTCGCGCAATAGCATGTGGTTGGATTTTTTTTTATCTTTCTTTTGTGGTTGTTGATGTGGTTCTGGTGACATTGAACGAGAAGAATAGGAGGAGAATGAAGAGCAAGAAGAGTCCAAAATATCACTTGAAGATGAGCTTGAATTTCTATTTCGCTGTAAATAACTTTCCCATGGTGATTCATTTCTCTCGTAACCAGTCATGAATATTTTGCTTTCTTCTTGCTGTCTATGATTGGCATTTTTATCTATATGAATTTAATTAATTAAAATTGCTTATAATTATCATTATAACTGTTACTTTACAAGGTAAACAATTTCCCGCAGACATTCTATATACTGATGCTGCTATACAAATAGGTACTTTTCTGTAAAGTGGATCGGTAAAATTCATTTGATAGCTTGGAAAAAAATACATCTTTTTTGTTGTTGTTATAGTTCTAAACTCCAATAAGCATGTCGTATTTGCAAAACAGTTTAATGTCGTCAATTAGTAAAAACAAAAAAAAAAAGAAAGAGCAAAAAAGAAAAAAGAGTAAAATAGAAATCGGGATTTAATTTTCAAAATTTATAAAAAAAATAATCGACGAGGGAAGTTTTGGTTTCAAAAAAAAAAAAAAAAAAAAAAGGGGTGAGTCATTTTCCTCTTTTAGAGTGGCTTATTATAATTAAGCGATACTTTGCATTTTACTCCTTTAACCATTATAATAACCTCCTAGGAATATTCCAATTGTTAAACACACCCGACACATGTCTCTCATTATTGAAATTCTTTTTCGTAAAACAGGTAATAAAAGGATTATGCACTCCTCATTTGATTGGATAAACATTGGTTATAATAACAGGTATTCTCACAACCAATCAAATTCATTGTCCTCTGTAATGACCAGCATTCTGAGGGCTAATGCTTACTAACTTGATCAGCCTTACATAGCGTATACTTTTGATCTGACATCCTTTTTCTTTATGTCTCATCTATATAGATTTACTTGAGTATAACTGAGTTTTAAGAACTTTTGCTGAGTCCGTAATACACCCTGGCAGCCTTTTACGGGTCTTCACAAAGGACTTTTGTTGGGTAGCCCGACAGTTATCCGACTCACCTTCAGACTGGTCCTGGTTACGTAATACAATGCATCCTTCCTAACTGTAATTGCCTTACATTATACAAAATCAGCATACAAAAAGAGTTTAGTAATATATAAATAATTATACACTTTATTGTTGTTATTATACGGCAACGTATCCTCCACTTCCACGACGACGTGACATGACAGAATCAACAATATGTGCAAATAGGTCCTAAAATGTTAATTTTTGTGTTAGTTACGTATGTATGACATGATATCACTTTACTTTAATGAGGTATGGAAGATCAAGCCAGAAATCTAAATTTGAAGGTAAATATATGCGTTCATCATTATAAAATAACAAACTTACCACGGTGGGGAATAAGATCAAGGCCTCTAGCATTATATACCTTGTAATTATAGAATGCACCACCAACAAAGTAAACGCCCAAAGCAACAAAGATAATTGTAAAGAAAATACCAATACCAGACATTCCTTCCTTACCATTCACTGGAGGTTGTTCTTCTGGCTTCTTGTCATCTTCAGGTACTTTTTCTCCAGCCTTTGTTCTAATTTTACCACTCTACTTATTATCACACATTATACATATATATATATATATATATATCACTTACGCGCAAGCAAATACGGTTTTCCAATGAAGAGATAAAACATTATTGGCATAAGAAATCACTTCAAAATCCTTTGGCTTATCCTATCATATGCATTTTCAATATCATTTTTCCCTATTACTCTTTTACTTACATTTCTTGACTGAGAATTATCACATTCTAAAGTGATAATAGCAGATTGTGAATGTTTATCCCATTCACCGCCGTTTAAAGTTAAAGAATAGGTATAACCAGCTATATATTATACAGAATGAGTCTTCTTCCTCTTTTTACTAATTTCTCTCTTTTTTTTTTTTTTTTACTTTCTGTAGGATCAGCATCAGCTTTGACAGGCTTGAATTCAGGCTTTAGTTTACTAGTTGTCATTGAATAATTAGAATGAGAGTTCAATACTTTCTAAAAGAATATCTTTACTTGTCAGCGTCTCTTGCAATTGTTTGCACAATACGGACATATTCCGTCTCATGTTTAACAACAATATCTTTTCTACAGATAAGCTATGTAAAACACACATCAGCCCACTTATCTCGTTTGACACATCTCATTCAGTATACTTTACAGATTTAGGTAAACATTCATCTTCATTCTTTGAATCGTCAGGAATAGGCAGGGGATCACAGATATTTACTTGAGTTGCGATTGACGACAGTGAAGGTGGAGTTGTTGTATTTTCATACACAGTAAATACTCTAATAGGATTAAAAAGTGTTAGGGAAACAGGAAACTATAGATGCCCTGATCTCTTACTGGTTTAGTTTAGATAGATCTAACTGAAATTCCTTATCACCAATAGGCTTGTAACCAGTTTGACAGTAAGATTGAAGAGCGGAAACAGCACTTGAACCGAATAAAAGTGCAAAACCAAGGAAGGTCTTCATGATGATGGTCTATTTTAAAAAATAAAAAAAATAGAGGGTCATCATTTCCACATTTATCGTGGTTTCTTGTTGTGACCGGTTTTTGATTTGCAGATCTTCATAAAAGAAAACCTTAACAGAAATTGACAGACAAAAGAAAAAGACTTTTTTATATTTATTGATAATAATGGGCTTCTCTATTCTTTGTGTAAATGTTGGCGTTGAGGTAGTCCACCTCCTGGTTGATTCCAGGATAAATAAGACTGGTCACCTAGTTTTCTCGGCTTAATCATATGTCGAAGTGTAAACAAAATGGCCACTATAAAACAAAATGCACCTGTAGTCATGTAAGCAATACCTAGATATGGGTTGCGGCCTCCCATAGGCGAATTTGTTGATAATACAATCCATTTCTCGCCACTATATTTTAACGTATCAAAATCTAGTAAAAAATATGAGCCGTCAGGAGTTTATGTTGTGTTTACATTCTATTTCACTGTCTTTACTCATATCAATGGAAACTCGCCATCTGCCAGCAGATAGTGAAGCAGTGTCATTTCTAGACCAAAGTTTACGAAAATCAGGCAATGCTGACACGTGCATCCAGACCATAAAACGTTCTTGAGCAGATAGATCGGGAGGCGGATAATCTATTGTGTATTCTCCATTTGGATACCGAGAGGCCCAGTTAGGTGGAGGTACAATATGTGAGAGATTCATTTGAGTAGCACCATATTTCTTTTTTTCCGGCGGCCATGCAATACGTTTGGTGCTCATAGAAACCGTCTCCAACGTGTCAGCTTTCACTAAATCTGAAGCCGTATCTATAGATATCTATGGTAAATAAACATGCGTTTTCGGAAGGAAAAGGTTCATTTATTATACCGTTAAACATGGAATTGGCAATGAGTCCGCAAGGATAAATTATCTTTCCTTGCTCATTCACATTAAGGGGGTCGCAATTCCTTTTTACATCAGACTCTGAGACGTCCTGTCCTTTTAATTGAAGATCATAGTAGTTTTTAATATATTGACGATGGTTTTGATAGAAATTGGTTAGTCGGTAGTACATGAAAAGAGGACCTTTCATTGTTCGAGGTATAGTGAAATCAATTGTGCATCGAGGAATAGTCAGGTTGTTTGGGTTTCCCCAATCCAGATCCAAAAAAGCGCTTTCATTACGATAGGAATAGGCTGGTGGCTCTATTTTGGATATATTGAAGTTTTTGTCAGATGTTTGGTATTCAAAGAGTCGGTCAATCATATAAACAGGTGTGTCATATTGTAAGCAGTAAGAGTAGTTAATCATTATTTGGTCTACCTATATAGATAGTCAGGAAAATAGTATAAAGTAAAAAAAATGTAAAGTTTATACTTTGTTGCTATTCCACCATAGTAACCCGCCTATAGGGCAAAATAGTATACCCAGAATATAAAGAGTGGGTATAACAGTTCCAGGTGTCATGACAGGTTCCCATGCAGGTAATCGCTGTTGTCGAAATGCACCATCTAAATGGAATTAAAACACTTTTTTTTTTCAAAAGCGCGAATTATTATTTATTACCACCTGGCCTTTTGGACTTGGGCTTATTTTCTTCTTTTATTTCAGCTGTCATAATTTTTACAGAAAAAAGGGGGAAGAAGGGTAACACGCACAGACAAATTTATACATTTTTTTTTTTTTTAAAAAAAAACAAAACCCAGCAAGAAGAAGACAAAAATAGTAACAAAAGTGATCGTTGTTGCACTCAAATTAATAAAAGCTAAGGGATTCTTAATTTGAAGGATTACAAAAGTAGAATTTTATTACTGGAAATGATTAAGAAAAAGTTAAAATTACAAAAGAAAATGACATTATAAAAATACAAGAGATGCTTTGTTTGTTTGTGTTTAAGAGCGTTCGAAAGACTTGACGATGGATTCAATGGTACGGTTTTTGGTTTCGGGGACAAAGATCCAAGTGAAAACAAAGGCCATAGCAGCAATAGCAGCAAAGATGGCAAAAGAGTAACCAGCAATTCTAGCAAAAATGACAGGGAAACATTGACCGATCAAGAAGTTCATGGCCCAGTTCATGGCAGTGGCAACAGCACCAACAGCAGAAGAAGCATAGACGGGAGACATTTCAGAGGTAATCATCCAAGGAATAGGACCGACACCAATAGCAAAAGAAAGAACATAGCCAAAGACAGCGACGATCAAAAGAGCACCAACGCTGTAAACATAACCAATGACCAAGAGAACAGAGAAGATACAAGCACCAGCTTCAGCAATCAAAAGAAGAGGACGACGACCCATACGATCAATCAAGATTAATGAAGCAATGGTGGAAACAAAGTTAACAACGGTGGTGACAATAGCCATGTACTTGGACATTTCAGCATCAAAAGACATGTTGAAGATGGTAGTAGAGTAATACATGACAGCGTTCATACCTATCAATTGTTGAATGACGTGAAGAGCAAGTACAGTAAGAGCGATGCGACGAATAAGAGGGTCACAGAAGATTTGGATCATGTTCATGCTGGGACGGACACCATCATCGTTGTTTCTGGGAGTAACGACACCATC
Source organism: Mucor indicus B7402 (assembly GCA_000697295.1). NCBI lineage: Eukaryota > Fungi > Mucoromycota > Mucoromycetes > Mucorales > Mucoraceae > Mucor > Mucor indicus. The sequence continues at coordinate 24,534 of JNEK01003098.1, forward strand.
TTCAATATCTTCTTCGTTGACGATTTCCTTCTTTTCTTCGGTATTAGTATCAGTACGGAGACCTTCAGCATGGGCGACAGCTTCAGCAGCAGCAGTACCAAGAATACCTTCAACTTGTTCAAAGAATTCTTGATCAATGTTAGAATTGGGACGGAGTTTTTGGAGATTGGCACGAGCTTCTTCAATACGGTTTTGAGAGATGAGGTAACGAGGAGATTCGACACAACCAGCCATCAAGAAGAATTGAGCAATAGCAGGAATAGCGACAATAGCATAGTTGATTCTCCAGAGTGGAACCTTGGCAAGAGGAAGACCGATGACGGAAGCGAGCAAGATACCAATGACGATAGCAAATTGGTTACAAGTACCCATGGTACCACGACCCTTGACAGTAGAAATTTCACCAACATAGGTAGGAGTAGAGAGAGAGCCGAGACCACAAGAAAGACCACATAAGATACGACCGACAATGAACATAGCAGGAGAGACAGAGGCACCAATTAAGACGGCACCGAGAACCCAACCAATGTTGTTGAAGATGATAGTCTTCTTACGACCAAACTTAGTTTGAATGTTACCACCAAAGAGACCGCCAACTAAACCGCCGACACAGAAGGAGGCGACGGCGAAACCCCAGAGAGCATCGTTCATAGGGAGACAATCAGGAAACGCGCTATTGGCAACATGAGCAGCACCATTTTCACAAGCATGCGTAACTTCACCAGGAACGTTAGCAGAACCAATAACCCAACCGTTACTGAAAGAACCAAGACAGGCAATGACTACACAGTAGACCATATAACCTGGTAATTTTAAATCAAGAGAAGAAGTCATAAGAAAAAAAAATAATGTAAAATGATTTGATAATGAAACAGGGACGTCAAAAAAGAAAGTGCTGCTTTTATATATGAAAAATCAAAACTACCCCGCGAACCTAATTTGGAAATAGGACCATTTTTGAGACACAGGTCTCAGTTTTAAAGAAATTTTCTTTGGAGAATGTTCATCACGCCATGTTTTGATACTTTGCATTTTTTTTTTGTTTTTTTAACAAGATCCGGATCGAAAACAAAAACTGGCACAGATTCAGTCAATGATTTGCAAAACAAGATTCAAAAATGCTGTTTATAAGGTTGGATTGAAACTTCCATATTTAGTAGCTACCCTTAGAGAACAACGGAAGTTTTCCTAGTGACAGGGCCAAAACACAGGTGTTGAAATGTAACCGAGACGTTTGAGTGGGATGTTGCATGTTCTTCCCGTTAATGAAACACAAACAAAATGACAGTTCATTATCGTCAGTAAAAAAAAAAAAAAAAAAAAAAAAAAAGCACAGTATACCCAAAAAAAAAAAAAAATTTTGTTCCCGTTCCATCCCCTCATACAGACGAATAGGAAGGGAAAGAAAATAGCTGTAAAAGGCAACTTTGGGATGAAGAGTAGTGAAGGGTTCCAGTCATTTGTAGTAGGTTTTAGATACAAGACGATTTGTATTCTATAGTAACAGCAACAACAGTAAACGTCTCTTTGTCATTGTAGATGCGCATTCATGCAGAGCCTATTTTCTCTTGGAAATAAAGAGTAATATTTCTTTGGATTCTTTTCTAAATGGAAAGCTTATGTAAACCAAGATTTGATCTGAAACATTTTTACAATAATTCCCCAGTTTTTAAAGAGAATTTCCAGCAATCTAAGTGTATTAACATATGACAAAAAAAAAAAAAAAAAAGAGAGAGAGAATCATGAGCCTTATTGACAGTGTATTACTATAGTCTGTATATGTTGTTATTAGCGCTCATCATAAACACAACGAGGTTCTCATTCATTAGCTTGATATAAGCGATGTAATTATTACCAAGTGTTTCCCGCAGCTTATATAATTATAAAGTAGATCGTACGTTTACCTAAAAAAGATAAATCCAAATATCAGCTGGAATCAAAGGAACACTGTAGAGAGTCTTTAGAAAAGTCCTTTTATGAAAACAATAGATAATGTACATATAGTAAAAAGATTACCTATTTGTGTACTCTGTTGTATAATAAAACACTCTACACTCACAAGAATTTCTTTGGTCTCTTGTCTATGTGATGCATGGATATCGTTATAGGCTTTGATTCGCGTAAAACTGATCATTATAAAATGCTCTTATAATGCAAGTCCGCCAACATTGTTACAGCGCTTGACTCATAGAGGTCCCTGTTCTGTCATTTAAAAAGCTTATATACACTATATATTGAGAAATAGTAAAGGCCGTGCAATCAGAAGACGCGCATCACTCACATTTTCAGTCGTCATAGCACGCAAAAAGGCATCAATTTCCACAAATAATGAAAACAAAGGAGCTATGATTTACAGAGCTCAAAGAAACTGCATCTAATTTTCACTCTAAACCCACTGTTTGTTTATATGAATTTCTTTACTTTTTTTTTTTTTTTTTTCTTATTCTTCTTTTATCATAAAACTTAATTGCTCATGTGAGAGATCAAAAGTTACTCATTGTATAGATTCGCATAATGACTGTTTTTTTTTTTTCTTAACAGTTGCATAACGATTCCTCAATGACAAAGGGAAGGACGACATTCCAAGACCCCAACAAGTCAGATAAAGCAGGACGAACCAAACTCTTTAGCTTTACCAGTTCAAGAGACTTTGAAAAAGTAAAACAACTTGTAGAAAGAGGGGCTAATGTCAACCATAGAGATCACGCTGGGTGGACGCCATTACACGTGGCAGCTCTAAAAGGTCAATATGCAATCGCAGAGTACTTGATACAACACGGTGCTTTACCTAACGCACGTGGATTTGAAAAAGATACACCACTTCATGACGCATGTTCCTCGGGTCATCCTCAATGTGTAGAGTTGCTTATCAGACACGGGGCGAACGTATATGCATTAAACGCAGATAAAAAAAGACCGATTGATGTCGTAGTACAAAACGATGATGTGGTTGATATTTTAAAGGCGAAAATGACGGAATTGGACAAACTTGCATTAAAAGACGATCAAGGAAGAACGTGTTTACATAGAGCTTGTATCCAGCCAACTGTGGGACTGGAGGAGCTCCTCAACCATTTAAAAACAGGCATGGATGTAAATGCACTTGACATTCATCAAAAGACGCCGTTAGAGTACGCCATTGAACGCGGAGAGTTGGATTTTGTAAGGGCTTTGATTGACCATGGTGCAAATGCTGTGGATGCAACAACACACGGTACCACTTTTCTACACATAGCCTGTCAACACGGGCATCAAGCGATTGTACAATTCCTCATCGATACCGGTGCACATGTTCATGCTTTGGATAGCGATGAAAAGACACCGTATCAAGTAACTACTTCCATTGCCATAAGACAAATGATTACTGCGCGTATGGACGAGGAGTATAAGGAAAGAGTAATTACAGCGGCGATCGATGAAGTCACATTTGTATCCAATTCAAAAGAGAGAGTATCTATATCAACTGCAGCATCTCTTAACTTGCTTGTGTCCTCAACTACCACTGCATTGAACAATACGACCGAGCGGCAACTTTCACGTGAAGAAAGAAAAATTCAGGCCATCATGAAATCGTTTGAAAATGTAGAGAAGAAAAAAAAACGGACAAGTGTGGATACAGTAGAAAAAAGCAAAAGAAATCGATCCTTATCCTGTCACTCAAGAGAAAGTTCAACGAGCATGGATGAAAAAAGGGGTTCTTGCAAAAAAGACGCTGATCTGCACACATGTTGTATAAGAGGAGACATAATGGCAGTCCAGGAACTACTTCAAGCGGGTGCTGATCCAAACACTAAAGGTAGTAGAGGACATAGACCTCTTCACTGCGCTACAGGGAGTGGGTTTATCGGTATAGTGCAGCTTTTGTTGGATCATGGTGTCGACACGGACTGTCGGAACTCAGAAGGACTCACAGCTCTTGACATTGCAACAACAGAAAATCATACAGCAATCATGAGGCTTCTCAAGAACCATAAAGGTTATAAATAGAAGAATTATATGTTGTTAAAAAAAATCTAATGTATAGGATATAGCTTCAAATTCGAAAAAAAAGCAGCACAGGAATTTAATGGGCTCGCGTGTAAGATCTGAATCAGCTGCTTTACCGATTAGACACCATGAAAAAGTACGCGTTAGACAACTTTCTTCGTTGTCAAGACAGCACCTACCCAATTCTGATGATCTAATGCCAGAAGAACGAAGCAAGCCACCATTATACCCTACCTCCCGTTATTTACCATTATATACCATTCCATACGAAGTCATGAATCAAGCGAATACTATGAAAAACGAAATTTATGTGCTAGACTTACAAATCAGCCTTCTCCTTGGCCTATCCATTCACGAATTTGCATCACGATACCCTCTTTTACATCGAAAACCTGTGCTGATGGAGCAAAAAGAACAACTATGGCCATCCCCTTTATCCACTATGATTTGCTCTGATGAAAAACAAAAGTTTCTCGATATGGAGCTTCACTTTGTGAGTTTAGATCATGTCACGTCAATCATTAAAGAAAATGACAGCGAATTGAGTAAGCGTCTTATTACAATGCCATTTGAGAAACAACAACAAAATATAAAAATGCCTCCTAAATTTGCAATGAAAATGAAAAAGTGTGGGTTACTGAAATAGTAGTATTTAAATAAAAACACACACAATAATAGTAGCGATTCTATAAATAAATAGGTCTTTGTTTTTGATATAAATAACACTTTTTAGAACTTGAAGACGTTTTCCTTGACGTAACCTAATTCCTTCAAAATACCATCGAGTTCACCTTGTTCCATTCTGTTCTTGGGACCAGCGACGGACTTGACCATGGGAGGAGGACCACAGACCATGATAACGGTATCGGGTTCGTTAGGACCGGGCAAATGAGCTTCAACAACTTCTTTGGTAATATAACCAGAAACACCTTCCCAGTTTTCAGGAGCCTTATCAAGAGCATAAACAACCTTGAAACGGTCAGGGTGTTCCTTAGCAATCTTGTCCAATTCTTCCTTCAACAAGATATCGTTTTCTGTTTGGTTACCAAAGAGTAAAGTGACTTTGGTATTCTTGCTATCGGCAGCATCTTCGTGGAAGATTCTACGGATAACTTGAAGCATAGGGGTGATACCAGTACCACCAGCAATCATACCGACATGAGCCTTCTTCTTTTCTTCCCAGTTGTACTTGACAATGGGGCCCTTGAATTGAACTTCATCTCCAGGCTTCAATTCTTGAAGGAGAGGAGTCAACTTACCAGTCTTGTAAGTCTTGATAACAAAGTCAACGTGACCCTCAGCCTACCATAAACAAGCTCAATGGACCGTGAAAACGTTTTTTTTTTTTTTAAGGTATACTTACATCGGCATCAGAGACGGGAGTGTAGGGACGGACGATAGGCTTACCTTCAGCAGGAGTATGTTTGACAAGAACACAAGAAGCGACGGGGAGGTTAGCAGATTGACCTTCGGGGAGATCAAAGCGGTAAAGGAAAGTATCGTGGCTGACAGGTTCAATGTTCTTCAACTATGATAACGTGCATGTCAAAATCAAAAAAAAAAAAAAAAAACATACTAAAAGATGACGCGATTTTGTACCTTAAGAGGAACGAAACCTTCGGGATTAAAGGCACCAACCAACTCCTTCTTGACGGTCTTCTTCTCGGCAGGAATAACCTTGGTTTCGCTAGAGTTGTAAGCAATACCACCAGCAATACCAACGCCAACTAAAGTAGCAAACAAAAGCTTGCTGCCACTCTTCTTAGGGGCTTGAGTAGAGTAGGCACGAAGGTTGAGAGTTTGCTTCTATATCAAAGTGAATTAATGTGTTGGTGACTTTTATTTATCTTTTGCCTTACTTGAGCCATGCTTCTGAAAGCTGCACGAGCAGCATTGTTCATCAAAGGTGTAGTGAACATTTTTTTTTTTTTAAGTTAAAAAAAAAAAAAAAAGTAAATAAATACACAATCCATAAACCAGGTCCATTTTTTTTTTTTTTAAAGTTTTTGGCAGCAGCTGGCGGAGTTAATTTACCCGTGACTACTAACTGAACTTTCGACATCAAGATGATCACTAAAAAGAAAAGATGTGGTATTATGAGAAAAGCCTTGGGCTCTTCTCCAAGTAAGGCTGCTTTAAAATGAATAGAATTTAGTGCTTTAAAGATATATAAACAATAAAAAGAAAGTTTTGAACGGAAAAACAATTACCGTAACAATAAAAAGAGGGCGGGGAGAAAATGCATTAATCATCAATTGATAACGTTCCCCTTCCTTTTCATATTAACTTTGAGAAGTTCTATTAAAAATGTCGTCATTTTTTTTTCTTTTATTTTCTATGAGTGATGCTTTTAATTTAATATTATGAATCAACAAAAGGAGGGGGGGGGGATAAGGAGCATGCAAGATATTAAAAACCTCCTCCCGCCTTAAACTCCCTAAAATATCGATGAAAGCCCTTACATATTCATACAATCATACGATCACGTTCATGCCTGTCAAAATGATGCTTTTAATTGCACCTCTCTCCTTCTATTCATTAAGAGAGACATTAAAAAAGATGGGTATAACAATTGCCCACTTATTTTGCAATACGCCATGATATATGTGGTATTAGAGATAGTTAATGTGAAATGATGTATGAAGCTGTAGCAGTAATCACTTTAGCCAAGAAAACGTATGAATTCTGTACAAGAAACCTATACGGCGCTCTTTTCTTACCTGCATTTCTATACTACTTATATATATATATATATAATGACTATAGGCTGAAAACGAGAAACTGAGAATTGACCTACATGCACATTTGACATGATATCCTAAATATGATTTGTGAGTTAGGAGGAATAGATAATATTCTGTTGCTATCATCACGCATGCTACTATATATCTTAGGCATCGTATATAACTTTAAGTTCAAGCAATTTATTTTATATCATAAATACATCTTTTTCAATCAGGCACTTTATCATATAAACAATAGACTTAGAAAATATTCCGCGCAACTTATCTGACAGTGTTGCCTCAATACTACAATACACAAAATGTGGTTTTTTTGAGAGCTACACGCACTATACATTCATATTGAATGGGTGTTACTTATTTGCTTCAAAATCAAAAGCGTATATATAGTATTTTTGTAGGTTAGTACACGATGTTTTGCATAGTAAAAGTAGGTGAAATCCTTAGCTTTGTCATTGGCTTTTGTTCCCTCTATTGATCACCAGATTATTGACGCAACAAAATAAAAAGGAAAGATATAATACATTTTCAGTAACTATGCCCGAATGATAGGTATAATGTATGATGCAGGGTTAGCAAAGCCTAAAGAGGAGACTCCCTTGTTATCGATGTCTGTGAGATTAAAGTGTATAGTTATGTATTTGTTTTTCCGCTCCTTGCTTAATACAATACTATAACATTTAAAGATTTAAATAACTACACAGTTTATATGGCAAGGTTCAGTTAGCTTCAGTATACGTACCTATAGCCTTCTTTATAACGTATGGTGTCGGAGCGAGATATATTTAATTATTTAAAAACCATCTTCTTCATCACTCTATATGTCGTTTATGCAATACAATATGGACCCTAACCTTGAAATTTAAATCATCACAGCTGTTCAAATTTCTAGAAAATAAGAAATAATGTCTGTATATGTCTAGAATCGTGACCATATTACCAACTACTCTATTTTTAAGTTGTATTATGAAAAAGATTCTCATTATTCACTGTAGTATTTTGTAAACGAGACGCACACACATACATATACATACATTTCATAAAATTAATACTCTATCGTTGTATCGTACCCAGTTTCAATTGATATTAAAGCATTCATATCACATCATTGTATTGCCGATTACTAATCTTTTGGTTAGTAAAACCGTGTCATTTTTAGTTGGTAACTGTGCAGGAGTAGTAGTCGTATAAAGAGTATAGTACTTGTCGTATATCGTTCGATTTTTTTTTTTTCGCATGTACTGTAGACAATTATCGGTTTGCAGCTTAATGAGAATAAACCAATACAAATATAAACTTGTGCCTAAATGAATATAACATGACATTCGCCAGGCTAAGAACAATGTGAATAAATATTTCAATTCTATTAACTATAGAGAAAGGTTTTGCCTTTTGTTCGTCAAGATCCTTATAGAAAAATCATGAGGTTATTGGAATGTTCTTTAGTAACATTAGACAGCTGATATGTCGCATTTCTAATATTCATAGCTAAAACGTCTTGCAATGTCTATGAGATGAAGGATTGTGTGTCATTTTCCTATATATAGCAATGATATTGGCTTTTGCGGCTTATTTTACCTAAGGTTTGTAGATCGCTCTTCATTATAATAATGAAAAAAAAAAAAAAAGAAAAAGGAGAAAGGGAACCAAATTCGTATATAATCAAAGTATATCATATAATACATGAAATGAAATGATCCTTAGTACTTTTAAACTTAAGCGTAACCTTATCGAATTATGTGTGCCTCAGCGCTTATTCTTTCCCCTAAAAAAAAATAACAAATACTCGATTTTATTAAACGTTTAATATATACATCATCGCCATATTAGCAACGTTGTGAAATATTAAATACATGTAATGCAATGTCACCCTACAGGCCATAATCAAATGAATTCGTTATGAAATTAACCACAACCTGGGAGAGAAAGAAAAAGAACTAACGCCAGGAGAAAAAGTATAAAGCCCACAGATCTTCTTCATCATCATCAACAATATCATTATGTATCCCCTTATATGTTTATATATATATATATATAGTTCAATTAGAAACAAACGCAAGCTCTTATGTATGTAATGCCATGTACACAATGTCTATATTTATCATAGTTTTTATAACATTATCATAATTGACTAACTACATACCCATCGTTCTGGGTTTATATAGAGACATCTTCCATTATCCCTTTGACTAAATGTCTAATTTTGGTACTCCCATTATATTAAGATAACTCTAATTTATTTCTTCTTTTTTTTTTCTTTTTCTTTTCTTTTTTTTTTTTTTTTTTTTTTTTTTTTTCTTCTTCTTTATATATGCCTTTCTATGAATACATTTCCAACTCTATCACAGCCTTATTTTCAAGACCCAAACAACAAGTGAGATTTTAAAAATATAAAACACGAAAATAACTAATAAATAGGGTTTTATAGATATACTTTAATTGTTAAACAGCAACCCCAAAAAGCCAGATTGTGTAGCTTTAAAGAAAAAGGTTGATATAATAGATTAAATATAGAAATTTTTTATTTTTGGTCAACATGTCAATTTATCTTATTGTTCCATCAAAAAAAAATTTTTTTTTTTTTAATATAGTTGATCGTCGACCGCTTGATCCACCACCTATAGTTGAACTTCGACAAAGCAATAATATGAGCTTCAAGTAAGATATATATATATATATATATATATATGTAATTAGATGAAAAAAGTGTGCGTGTTTGTGTTGGGGAGAAGGAGGACTATTTTACGGGCATAAGAGTGAAGAATAGTATATAGAAATTTCGGGTCAATTTCTCAAAAAGGATGTAAAATATAGTGATTACCATATCAGTGCAAATTTCTTTTTACATGCCACATTAGCCGATCCAAATGATCACAGTGATGTACACCACGTTCACGGCAATCAAACTATAGCAGGATCTGTTGTACAGTCATTACACAAGTTGAAAGACACAAACAATACAGGTTAGTTCATTACTGTTTTATTTCTTTTGTAATTCATTCTAAATATATATACTAGAGGGTGCATTTTTCATTTTCTCTGACCTCAGCATTCGAATTGAAGGTGTTTTTGTACTTCGGTTTACTTTATTTCAAATCAAAGGGTAATTTCATAATGAGTATGTTTGACTTTTATGATAATAAGTATACATAAATAGTCTTGATGTGGAAAGAGTATGCTCTATACATTCTGATCCCTTTCGGGTCTATTCACCAAAATGTACGTGCTTTTTCTATATAAACACTAAATGGTTGCAATAGTTATTGCATACATATAAATATGCACGCATGTTAGCTGACCTTTTTTTTTTTTCTATAGCATTTCCAGGCATGTCAGGTAAAATAAAACCGATGAGGCTTCTTTCTCCCCCTAAAAAGTATTGCATTCTATATAGAGTCAACAGATCTAACCAAGTTTTTCTCGGAACAAGGGGTGCGCATTCGAGTTAGAAAAGAGGCAAGAGCAATATCGACACCATCCATGTAAGACTATTATGTAACCATTTTACTTTTTTTTAACCATGAAATTATACAGAAAACGAAGACGTGGATTTGAGCATGAGGCCGGATACAGAAATGATCCGTTTTATTCTTCTTCATCATCTAGTCCAAAAGAAGAAGATTTTAGACAAAGCAGCAGCAGCAATGTTATGTCTATGCAAAACCTGTTGATTACAGATGAGTTATTACCACCGATTTTACCAGAGCAACCTACTTTTCCCAGTCGAATATTGCCTCAGTTCTCCACTTCGCCTCCACAAACCATGGAGCCCTCTTTTATTACGCCTTCTACTTCAACAACAAGAATACCTCCATCGAATTACAGCTATTATTATGCTGCTTCTTCTTCTTCCCCCTCATCTACAGCTGAAATACAATTACCAAGTCCATTATTTACGGAACCTCATCAGCAGCACCAAGAGTTTCCGCCAAGAGCTACTTATCACCAAAAAGATTAACATTCCACGACATCTCCACATTCTTTTGATATTTCTTTCATTTTCCCTTATATATACATTTTATACATATTTAACACTCATTACTACCCTACACAGGCGAACACCTTTTTTTAGAAATTGTCCCCCCCTTTTATGTACCTTTCTTTGTTTCTTGCTTTTTTGTATATGACTTCATTATGTTTATATGCTTTTTGTTTTTTTTTTTCTAAAAAAAAAAAAATTAAAGTTTTTCTCGTAAAAGTTCTCTCCTTCTTTAGACCAGCAATATGTAAAAAAAAAAAAATAAGAATAAAAATTAGGGTTAGCTTTCTTTTTTAACCTATAATATCATCCTGGATCAAATGGATACTTTGTATAAAGTTTGTGGCTTAAATGTACCACATTATCCGATTGCAGTTTGACAGTTAATAGATGGAAGCCATTATTGTATTATTTTATGTTGTTTCCATGGTTTCTGGTTTGGATTGAAATCAATGTGCGTGATTGGAGGTTAACTCACTCAAGGATGCACTTGGTAACCTGGCCAGTATTTTGTCGTCCTCGTTACAAAGGCTCCAAGCTTACCAATAATCATTGTAGTCGTTACGGTTATTGCGAATTGAGTTACCAACTTTGGCCATGAAACTCGCGCAACAGCCATAGGTAGAAACATTTATTCTTGTTCCTGGCTGAGCTTTATTACAATTGAAAAAGAGCGTCCAAATTCTTTCTTTTAGTTAATACAACATAGATATTTTCATCAGCTTTATTCATTCATGTTGCTCTCTTACTCATCATTCTCATTGATCATAAAAATTAAAGATGTTTTGTCCAATCAGATGGCTAGGAAGCACTTCTTGTTTTTAATCATTACGTCATTGACTTTGTCCAATAAAATTGTAACTAGTTTTATTTTGAGAAAAAAAAAATTTTTTTTTTTTGTTTCTCCCCTTTCGTTTACAAAAAAGACTTTTTCTTTTTTTTTTCTCCTTGCCTGTATTAGTTTTAGAAGTGCTGAATTTGGCAACTCCCTGTTAGTTAAAGTATTTTTTTTGGAAATTTGAAATATGAACCCAGACTTGAACGATAGAGCTCAACAACAACATCAACAACAAGAATTGAAACAGCAATTCCAAACTGAGGACCCTAATGACTCGGGTGCTGAAGAATCTGACAATGAGAAACCCGCTAGACGCTCTGGCCGTCGCAAGATTAAGATTGAATACATTGAAGATAAAAATAGAAGACACATTACTTTCTCAAAGAGAAAAGCTGGTATTATGAAAAAGGTAATGTCAAACGTAAATGCTTATCTTATAATAACTAAAAAAAAAAATTTTTTTTTTATTGTCGTTCAAAAAGGCTTATGAATTGAGTACATTGACAGGAACTCAAGTTTTATTACTTGTTGTATCTGAAACTGGTCTCGTTTACACTTTTACAACTGTCAAATTACAACCCATTGTAACTAAACCTGAAGGAAAGAATTTAATTCAAGCTTGTTTAAATGCTCCTGATCCTATGGCCGAGCAATCTGTAAGTGTTATTCAAAAAAAAAAAAAAAAACTTTTTTCTCGAAAAAAAAAAATTGTACCAACTCGAAAAAATAGAGTGGCGACGCGTCTTATGGTAACGCATCTCCTCAAATTGAAGACAAGAAGTCTGTTTATGATGAAAAGGTAATACTACCCATTTGACAAATTCCATTGTAGTCAGTAATTAATTATTATTAGCCTGAGCCTCCAGCTATTACCCAACAAGCATCAAATCCTCAACCTCAACCTAGTCATGCTCCTCAACCACCTGCACCTAGTAGCTATGGTGGTAATGGATCAAATAATGGATACCAACCTCAGCCACCCTATTCTCAACCTCCTCCCAACAATGCTGGCTATGCCGGTTACCCAAGTTACATGAATTCTCAGGGCGCTGGTTACCCTCCTCAACAACCCCCTTCACAACAACCTGGTTACGGTCAGATGCCTCAACCTAATTTCTATAGCCAACAACAACAACAGCAACAACCAGCCCCTCAAGGCTACTGGCAACAACAACCAGGTAATCCTGCTTTGCAAAGACCTGGTCAATCTCCTATTATTGATGATAAAACAAGGTCATTACCTAAAAAATAAGTCTCTTTTTTTTTCTCTTTCATCTGATTTATATCCACATTTTCATTGTATTTGAAAATAAAAAAAGAAAAAATGACCCCTTATATATTTTTATTTTATTATTTATCTAATAAACAAAATACTTGATTGTTTATAGTAAAGGGGCTAAATTCTTCATCTTATTACTGTACTTTCTACTAAAGAGGAGGTCTGTTCCTTGAATTCTCTAGAAGGAACCATGCTTTTTTTGGTTTAGGTCGACTTCATCAGGATTCTCTTACAACGCCAAACGATCACACGAGCGAATGCTAGGGCTATATCTTTGTACAGACTCTGACAGCTAACCAGGAGTGATCTAACGTAATGTCATATAGCTCTAATTCGAATAACAAAATGAATATGATTATGAGGTATACCAGCCTTAACCAGCAATCGTTTATTTGAATCATTATTTAGCTTCAGAGTATTCCTTTGGATTCAATTGAGAATATAGACGCTGGAAAGTATCCTGTGAAAATATAAGTCTTTGCGCTAACATAAGAAGCCTCTTCAAGAGCAACTGCAGTATCAAAGCTACAAATATACGATATTTAGGGGACGAATCCCATTAAAAGTCCAACTTCTTATTGTAGTACTTTACTATTGACCCTCGTCTGGAGTTAAAGTGGCAATGCTGCATTTTCACGCCCCCTCCTCATTTTTTTTTTCTTTTTCTTTTTTGACAGTTGTGAATCATGTTAAGATCAACCTTGGTTTCATTCCGCTGTCAATTAAACCAACCGTTTGGACTATCTTGTCGCTCATTGACAACTCTCTCAGGTATTTGATTTCCCCCTGTCTTCAATTGAATTATAACTTAGTTCATTTCTTTTTTTTTTTTAGAACAGAAGAAACCATCCAATGTAAGTGCTCACTCCTCCCTTCATTACCTGTTTCAGACTAATAAAGAAAAACTAGTTTCAATTAAAAACGCCTAAGGGTACTAAAGACTACAATGAAAAAGAAATGGCAGTTCGACAGGAGCTTTTCCAGACCATCACCAACATCTTCCAACGCCATGGAGGCGTCACGATCGATACACCCGTCTTTGAATTACGAGAGATCTTGACAGGGAAATACGGCGAAGACAGCAAGTTGATTTACGATCTTGCTGATCAGGGTGGAGAAGCATGTTCGTTGCGTTACGATTTGACCGTCCCCTTTGCTCGCTATTTAGCCATGCAGGGCAAGAAAGCCGAACAGATGAAGCGTTACCAAATTGCCAAAGTGTATCGAAGAGACCAGCCCATCATGACGAAAGGTCGTTTAAGAGAGTTTTATCAGTGTGATTTCGATATTGCAGGTACTTATGATCCCATGATCCCGGACGCGGAAGTGCTCAAGATTGCTTGTGATGCTCTGGATGCATTAAAGATACCGTTCCATATTAAGCTCAACCATCGTCAGATATTGGATGGTATGTTTGAAGTGTGTGGTGTGCGTTACGAACAAATAAGATCCATTTCGGCTGCAGTAGATAAATTGGATAAAGTGCCGTGGTTTGACGTGAAAAAAGAAATGGTGGATGAAAAGGGTTTAGAGGAACATGTAGCGGATCGTATTGGTAGTTATGTACAAGGTTTAGCCAATAAAGACACAGCGGCGCTGATTGATGTTCTGGAAAAAGATAAAGATATAATGGCTCATCAAGGAGCACATCAAGGATTGACAGATGTGAAGTTGCTATTGAGTTATTTGGATATATTTAATGTGCGTGATCGTGTCAAGTTGGATCTTAGTTTAGCACGAGGCTTGGATTATTACACTGGAATTATTTATGAAGCCATTACAGACAAGTCAGAAGGTGTGGGATCCATTGCTGCTGGCGGAAGATACGATAATTTAGTAGGAATGTTTTCTGGTACAAACAAATCAGGTAAACCCAAGACAATTCCATGTGTTGGTATTTCAATCGGTGTGGAGCGTATCTTTTCCATATTGCTGTCAAGACTAAATGCAAATGACATCAAAAGTAACATGACACAGGTGTATGTTATTTCTGTGGGTGATGGTCTTTTGGAAGAACGTATGAAGCTTACACGGGAATTATGGGATGCAGGTATTAAAGCTTCGTTTATGTCTAAGAAGAAGCCAAAATTGGATAAACAATGGCTTGCTTGCGAAAAAGATCGTATCCCTTTTGCTGTCATTATCGGTAAAGACGAACTCGAAAACGGCCAGGTTCGAATTAAGGATATGAGATCAAAGGATAATAGTCAAGGAGGTGGATTTATTTTCGATAGGAAAGATTTGATTAGTGAACTGAAAAACAAAATCAATACTTTATAAGAATGAATAATAAAATTAAATGCTTTGTACAATTATATTATCGAAGACGTGGGTCTCTCGGTAGAGTACGGTCTGATGGCTGTGATGAAGGGATCGTTGTGGGTGAGACCATTCTCGAGGATGAAGAATTATGTGAGGCATTGGCATTCAATTCTTGCACAATTTTAGTATATTCCTCCATGATTTTCTTGTATCCAGTATTGTAAAAATTCTACATATATCATGGTTACTTGGTAACAACCACAGTATTCAGCGATTCTTTTTACCTCTATTTCAGCTTTATTCTCTTTCATCACCTGTGTATTTGATTCTTCCGGACGATCTATATCCATGCTTTCCTCAAAGGTAGTAATTTCGCCAGATTTCACTTTTGACATGTAATTCATTAGATCGTTTAATTCCTCGCTAGATTCCTTAAGAAACTCTGAACTGTCTTTTATAAAGATATATTGCGCTAAGGAATCCTCTTGTTCAAACTTTGAGCGAAACTCTGTTGCTGTATTTTTCCGTAATTCCTTTAATTTGTAATAGTAGTAATCAGAAACGCGACCTAGTGTCCTTTTCTCTCTCTTTTGTTGTTTAAGGTGTTTTTGATACAAGATCTTTGAAGGAAGATTATTAAGCGGCGTGTCTGCTGGTAAATAGTTGTCTTCTGAACTATTACAATGTAGTATTTTTAGAGTAAAAGATTAACCCTAAATACAAAAAAGCATTACCTATCTACTGGCTCTTGATCAAGCCAAAACAAGAGATCATTATGATTATTAGACATTACTGATTACAATAAAAAAAGGGAAAAAAATGAAATTAAAATATTTATTGAAAGTCAACATTCTTTTAGGCCCTGAATAAACCATTTCTGTCAGCAACGTTGAATTTTAACGTAACAACATCCTTTTCTGAATTGCCAGGCTTCATACCAGCAGTGACAACATCTCCTGCTTTAATGGGACCAACACCAGCAGGAGTACCTGTCATGATCACATCACCAGCTTCAAGAGTCATGATAGAAGAGACATATTCGATAAGGGAGGGTACGCTATTATACATTTGGTCAATATCGTCATAAATACATTGCATATAATAAGCTACCTAAAGATCATATCTTTGGTATTTCCTTTTTGTCTGTATTGATCATTCACCTTGAGCCAGAGATCAACATTGGCTGTGTCAGCGAAAACGTCTTTAGGAATAAAATCACTACAAGAAAATCAGAGACTGAAAATAAGGAAATCTATGAACATGTTATTTACCTGATAGGCGAGAAAGTATCGAAACCTTTAGCAGTACTCCAAGGAAGACCCTTTTTTTTGGCTTCACTCTATTACTACATTTAATATATGCATATAAAATTAGAAAAATGACTTACTTGAAGGTTTCTAGCAGTACAATCAATGGCTAAAGCATAACCTGATTTTGTTTGTTGTCAATTACCTTCTTGTTGGCGTCAAATTTTTTTTTTTTTTACTCACCTGCAACACTATCCATAGCTTCTGAAGCAGGAATATCTCTTGTATGTTTGCCAATAACAACGGCCAATTCAACTAGGAAACAAATACAAACTTTAATTTCGAGAAAAGAAGAGCTATTGTTTTTCTACCTTCGTGGTGAACATCGCAACCATTAGGAATTTCAATAGTGCCACCGTTAGCTAAATAAGAAGAAGTAGGCTTTAAAAAGAAAAAAGGAGAAGTAGGAACAGCATTGCCTAATTCTTTGGCGTGTTCACTTTTGACATGGGTGTATGAAAAAGTTTACAATGAGTCGTTCTCTCTTAATGATAAATAGGTGCTTTACCTAAAATTTCTTCCAATAGCAACAATTTTCTTTCCAGTTGTTAAAAAGGTACGAGCAGACATTTTCGTTTTGGGACAAAAAAAAAAAAAAAAAAAAAAAAAAAAGGAAAGATGCTTTGATAAAAGTGATAAACCTTGTTAAAAGGTGGAGACGAACAAACGGCGCTTTAAATAAGCTTTTTAATGCCTGCTTGGCTGTAACCAGATCATGTCCAGAGAAAACTTCCCACACTACACATTGTTTATTTTTATTACTAGCTATGAATAATAATGGCGTATAATATATATATATATGTAAAGGTAGTAGAAACGAGCCTTAAGGGCATATATCGAATGTAGTATAACCAAGTGCAATGTATTATGTATGTATATTTATTAAAAATATTAGGGAGTGTTTCGACTAGGATATATATATATATCGATCGTGGTGCTGTGTAGTTTGATTATATGTTATATATATATTGATCTTTATTGCAATCTGGCACCCATATGATTCTGTCTGAGCATGTTGGTTTAGAGACAGAAGAGATTAGATAGCTTGTGAACACAAGAACCATCGAAGTAACCACTAAAAAACAAAACAAGAGAAATTTATATTTTGGCACTTGTAATAAATAATTCGAACCCGAATAATAAGGATAATGGCTGTTATTTGGTAAAGTATTGTAATTTATTGTACGTTGATTTTTAGGCATTTTATTTTATATATATATATATATATATAGGATAAGAGAAAAAGAAGTAGGAATATTTGTTATTGTGCCTGAAGTTTACTTTAGACTGTTTTTTGGGAGTAAACAAAATGTCTGAGTTATCATCACTTGCTCAAATAACTGCATACTATTAGTTACTTGAAATAAGGGTAACATGCATAGAAGCAGTGAATCTGTTATTTGCTTTTTTCAGTATTTCAAACAGATACTACTATTAAGCTTTCTGATGATTAGATTAATGTTTGTCATTTATAGATATTGAACATGAAACAGTTTCACGGGATTAATCGATATAAAATACATAGTTGCTTTGGTTTTCTCTCTTCCTCAGCAACATACGTATGTAATTCATACAAGCGGCACTTTTCATAATAATATCATCGAATAAACGCCTGCTACTGCTACAAAAAGATAAAAGGAGATCTTCTTTTAATACTGTTATTGGAGTGTCAGCTTCATTAAATGAATAGTACATTAATCGACGTAACTACAGCCACTACAAGGAAGGTTACTAGCAAATGAAAGCGAATTTGTGCTATAATCATCCAAGGAAAACATTTCGTAAAACAGATAACTTAAGCTCAATAATGAGAGAACGCTGGATTAAAGAGGTAGATATGACTAAACGTGAAGTTTAGATAAGCATAGTGTATATAATTATGATAGCATCTTGGGTGTGTTTTCAAAATAGAAGGATAAAATTTAGAAAAATGTCTCTACATCACCAGCCAGAGAGCGCGTTCTGATACCAATTATACCGCTGCTTTTCCAGCCATCATACCATTTTCCTATTGATATATTGAAGGCTGCTATCGAACTTATGTTAGAAACAACAACATGATGCTTGGACGTTGCTGAAATTTAAAATGGCCTAAAAAAAATTTTTTTTTCTAGATGTTTTCGCTGCTATGTTTGTAGGCACAGCAGTGAAGATAATTCTTTGACTTTATTTCTTTAAATAAATATAAAAAAAAAAACTTGTATAGAGCGAAAGAAAACCAAATCTTTCTTTTTTTTTTTTTTTAATTTAAAACGATGGATGAGGACCAAGGTAAACAACTCACAAAACTCTTCTTTTCATTCATTATTTAATCGCTTTTGAAAACAGATTTTTGTAGGGTTTGCAGAAGTGAATCTACGCCCGACCATCCGCTTTACCATCCTTGTAAATGTTCTGGCAGTATTCGATTCGTTCATGAAGACTGGTAAAATTGAACATGATCATTTTGTCATTAGATCCATGACACTAAAAATACAAAAAAAAAAAATAGTTTAATTGAATGGTTATCTCACAGTAAAAAAAAGAAAAAAAAAAAAACTAGCTCAACTGTCGCAACAACAAGTAGTGCTGACCATTTTGATAGATATTGTGAACTATGTGAATACCCCTTCACTTTTTCGCCCATTTATAGAGATGATATGCCTGAAAGAGTGCCTTTCTCGATCCTATTCACCAAATTCTTTCAACATAGTCTCGTATTACTTAAGCAGTTCATTCGTGCCTTACTAGTTATTTTTGTTTGGCTCATGGTCGTTCCCAATGTCACTCTTTTTTCATGGCGATTTTATTTCTGGAGTGGTGAAAATATTGGCATTCGTGCCAATGCAACCAATACCACAACAGAACCTATCGAAGAAACAACACAACCTCTTGTGTTGAGTTACTTGCAGTAAAGTTTTTATCTTTTTAATAGCCAAAATCAACTAATAGTCATCATGTTATAGCTCGTTTATCAATAATTCTATGGAAGGATTGGTCATCATGACATTTGTCATTGTCAACTTGATTGCTGCTTACTTGTTTCGAGATTGGATCATGCAGAATATGCCAGCGGAACAACCGGCTGAGGAAGAAGTCAATAATCCAGAACAGAACGAAATCGATCAACATGCGGTAGACTTTATCAATATGATACATCAGGCAGCAGACCAACAAGAGGGGCCAGCTGAATGGCAAGGAATTCACCGACGACACAACAATTTGCCCAATAGATTTGTATTTCCCGAAGGAGAGGAAAGCGAAAGTGAGGAGGAGAACTTTTTTGGCAACACCAATGACGACGATATGGATCATGATGATGAACATTATAGACATTTCTTTCATGAAGATGAAAGACCTGAGATGGAAGAAGTGTTTGATGAGCGCCCTGCTGTGCCTCAAAGAAATGTTGAGCCAGTTGAACCCATCTTATTACCTCGCCGTCAACAACAAATCAATGTGGAGGCACCTGTAGATATGGGTGATGAAGCCATTGGTATACTAGAAGCGGTTGGATTTCGAGGAAGTCCATGGATGATGGTTCAAAACTCTGCATTACTCTCGCTTGTAATGTGTGTTTGTCTTGGTGTTGCGGTTTGGATCCCTTATGTCATTGGTCGATGTATGATTCTGGTAACGTTCATCTCTCTTTCATAATGACACTGTTGCTTATAATCACTCTTTAGATTCGCCCCACTGCTTTTATTCAGACACCTATTTATATGATGCGATTGATCACAGATCCGCTTGTTGATTTCGTACTTGATTTATGTTTACCTTTTATATGGTCCAAGATCCAATTTCTCGTACCTGAACAGATCCAAAATATCTTTCACACAAGTAGTTCAGTTGCTTCTTCTCCTAGTGCCACGACAAACAGCCAATTCGATTGGATTCAAAACCAGTTCGAATTGATCAGTCGTATTGCCCTCGAGCGCTGGCGTGGTTTTGCTATGGGACACAGTGGTTTGGACCGCGCCATGTGTATCTTTGTTGGTTATCTCGTCTTGATGGGCGTCGGCTCATGGATTTTGTCTTACCGTACGCGTCGCGGCAGTACAAGCGATACGATCCGCAGCATGATTCTTCGTCAAAGCGTCTTACTCAAAGTCTTATTTTTCATCGTGATTGAGCTTGTGATCTTCCCTGCCATCTGTGGCTTTTTATTGGACATGTCCACCTTGCCCTTGTTCGCCAACGCCACACTCATGTCGCGATTTGAATTCCATACACAAAGCCCTTATACGTCGTACTTTATTCATTGGGTCTTGGGGACAGGCGTGTTGTTTTACTTTGCTAATTTCATTGCTGTATGTCGAGGCATCATTCGTCCTGGTGTGATGTGGTTTATCAGAGACCCGAACGATCCACAGTTCCATCCTATTCAAGAGATGGTAGAGCGACCTTTTGGCAACTTACTGCACAAGATCAGTCAATCTGCACTTATTTATGCCAGCATGTTGGTGTTTGGTGTGGGCTCAGTGACGTACACGTTGGGATGGATAGGGGGTGTGTTTCCTCTCAATTTAACGTGGGATATCTGGACCATTGTTAGAGACGTGTTGGTGATTCAGTTCTTGCTGCCACCTTTAGTTGCTGCTGTGGATCCTCGCACGAATGCCAAAAAGGCATTTGGTCTGTGGTGGCGTTGGGCAAGTCATCAGTTACGCCTTACGTTTTTTATGTTCAACGAGCGTAGACCTGAGGAAGAAGGGCGTCATGTGGCAAGAACCTGGAAAGCTTTTCTCTTTAGGGAAAAGGCCGAGGTCATACCAGACGACGATGTTGAAGACGAACAAGCATCTGTGGTATTTAAGAAAGACGGTATGATGGTGAGAGTACCCAAGTATGATTCGGTACCCGTGGATCCCAAACGTCGTATGATTGTACCTGTTGATCCTGTGACTCATGAGGCTTTAAGTGAAGAAGAAAGAGGTAGAGAGCATCCTGCTGCTGCGCATACAAGGGATGAGTCACAATCCACCATTGTTGTTTATCTTCCTCCTTATTATAAGCAAAGAGTAAGTTTGTTTTTAGGTAGAAGGAGTACCATTAAACACATGTTTGATTAGTTCCTTCTTTTCTTATTGTACATGTGGTTCTTTATTTCTGTATCTACATGTTCTGTTACGGTTTTGCCTCGTAAGTATGATATAAGATAAAGACGTATTTATTATGTTAACACGAGTTATTTAGTTCTTTTTGGACGAGCCACTTTTAAATACTGCATTGGGGCTCAAGTGAATGATATTTATTGCTTATCGCTAGGTATCTATTTAATGAGTGCAATTGGGTTGTGTGTTTATTGGACACGTAAAGCCCGAGAGTTTATAAGCCCTGACGAAGCTCAACAGTATAAAGAAGAAAAGATAACCGAGGTAAGAAATGTTATATTTATACATATATAGAGTGTGGTTTTTAATTTATTAAAATGATGCAGGTACTCAGATGTGTCTATTTGGGTATTATGATTGGTGTGGTGATTCCTATTTTATTTGGAATTACTGTTGATTTATTCATTTTATCGCCCATACGTAATGCTGAAATAGAGTCCGGATTATCGATTTATATGTCACAGGTGAATAATAATAAGAATATATATTATTTCTTAAATAAGCATCATTCATGCTCACGGGAACACTATAGAATTGGAGTTCTGGTGTAGCTTACATGAGTACAATGTATCATGGTATCCAATATTTGCCAGCTAATAATAGACTGAAGGTGAAATTGAACGAGATGATTGGACAAGATGTAATGCAAATTGACTTGATGAATATCACACGCACAATGATTGTTCCTGTGATAGTATCTGCACTACTCGCTATCACTATACCTAAATTGATATCTTGGGGAGTACTTTACTTTACAGGTAAAAAAAAGAAAAAAAGGTGCGACAAGACATTCATTAAGGTTTATAGATGATGCTTTGATAGCGACAAGTACGAAATACATGTACCCAATTATGTTTAGCATTCTTCTATTGATTTTATCCATTTTTATACTTAAAAAGTTATTCACCATTTGGATGGAAACAGTAAGAGATGATACATATTTGATTGGGAAAAGGTTGCATAATATGCAGACTTCTTTATCAAAAAATAGTGATGAATCAGACAACAACCCTGCATTTTAAATTCTACAACTTTGTTTCCCATATATAGATTCTTGTAAAAAAAAAAAAAAAAAAAAAAAAAAAAATTGTACAATTTAATTGCTTAGCAACCAGTTTGAAGAGACTGACTCGTGATTTCATATACAATTTTATATAAACGTTCCCGAGTTTTTTTTTTTTTTTTTTATTTTTTTGATAGCTATCATCAGCTTTTTATTATAAACTATTTATATAGAACTCATTTTAAAAAGGGGCAAAAGAGTGTAGCTAATAATGTGTTACTATTTTGTAAAAAACATATAATAATGTTTCTTTCCCCGTGATCGCTTTGTGAAACTCTTGAACTTTTTGTAACGTATAAATACTTGCAAAAAGAACAAAATACTAGGTTTTCTTTTTTTATTCCTTTTTAAAAAAAAAAAAAAAAATGAGTAAATTAAGCTTATGTCATGAAACTACTTTTATGATGCCAACTTCTTATGAATATAATAACAACGACCAGCAGAAGAATCAGCAAGATTTACAACAAGAGCAAGAGAGATTTCTAAATTATTTCAAAAGTAACTTGCCTCACCAAATAAGTCATGATTCCAAAAGAACCACTTCTTTTTATTTATCTCCACCTCTGTCTGTTGTATCGTCCCCACCTATCACGTCAGCTAACAAAAGACAAAACACAGCGCTTAAAAGCGCTTCTTCACTGTGGAATTTCACATGGCTCGTTTTTATGAATGAAAAATGGGTGCCATTCGACATGGCCAACCAAACCAAATTAGAGCAAACGTTAACTGTAGGTGGCACTTTTGTCGATATTACAGATACGCATTTCCCAGCGGTTAAAAGAGTAAGGGTCTTTCCAAGAAATAATTATCTCAGTTACCTTGGAGTGAAATATCGATTGTCTCGCATTATGCAACCTGATGCTTATTTGGATCATATGAGCGTCGCCGAATCAAAGAGAAAGCCTTCTTCTTTATCCTTAGATCATTATCACTAGATCAACACACGCACACACAATATGTATTATTATTATTATTATTTCTATTATATATATTACCCCCCTTCCACTGATAAACTTATATATAGTCTATGATACCTTTCCCTTGTTATATCTTTTTTTTTTTTTTTTTTCTTTTATTCTTTGCCCTTAAACCTTGAAGATTTATTACTAATTTTGTACAAATTATTAAACATTATAATTATTAACACACTTTCCCCCATGATCAGTACATATCCTATACAGTAATTGACTTGCCTATTTAAAGACTTATTAATAGAGAGAGAGAGAGAGTTTCATCTTATCTACTTCTTAATTTTACGTAATATGACTCGAATTGGGGATCATATGAAAAAAAAAAAAAGTATTAAAACGTGACAGGAAATAGTGAGTGTTGTATGACAAATGAAGTTACCTAGGATATGAGTAAACGTTGCTATAGCGAATAAGTGTCGCTTCTGGTGTATATGACGATGTGTTACTGATATCACTTTGTCCAGGTATAGTTCACAGATAGTTACGATTAAACAACCCTTTTTTTTTATTATTATTTTTATTTGATAGTGTGTATTTCCCTGGTCAGATCGCAATGTAAAAGAAAATAAAGGCTCTTTTGAGATATAACGGGAGATGTTTATTAATTGGCAGGATTAAATAAACTACCCTTTGATTTATAGCCTAGGTCTCTTTTTATACTTGCAAATACAAATCTCATAGTTAATGTCTGGGATGGTATGATTGTTACTAAGGGTTTGAATAAATAAAAAGAAGCTCAATACAAAACAAGACTTTTGTTTTGCAATTTAACAGTTGAACGGCTTGCTTCTCAAATTGCTGATTATTAGAAATACTAGATAAGGAGACTTTAACAACAAAATCTTGTAGTCATTTATAATGGCCATCATGAGCAGCTCTGATTTTTCTATTTGAACACAATTGACTGGACAACCTCGCATGTGTTATCAGTTTACAAGAAAAGCATTATACCTTCTTTATACTCTTTTTCGCCATTTTCTACGTCGAAAGCACATTTTTCTTGCCTATCGTTTACTGCATTTTCTATGAAGAGAGGTTACAACCTTGATTTTCTGTATAATACTACAATGTTCCTCAAGACAAAACGGTGTTACCAAATCTAGATATACTAATGAAATAAAGCATTTTCTAAATACTTTGGTTTCAATTTTGGGTCTTTAGAGCTGGATAATGTAGATGATCGTTTCATTTGACAATACGCCTGAATTTAATTTCTCCTTTTTTGTCTTTTTTCCATTTTAAGCTTTTTTAAAAAATCGTCTGAAATTTAATTTTGGTTCGCTAGGCCACCACTATTTATAGAAAAAAAGATCAGCTATTTGTTATATATGAAAAGGAAGCCTATGGACGACATAAAATGCAATTTCTCTTGATTTGGTATATATTTTGACGTGCGAAAAGTCTCAGTACACGTTTGGCATTTCAACACCTACTAGCAAAGTTACGTCAAATTTATACTGCATCCCATCAGTAAAAATTGACATGTCAGCGTTATTCTTCCTCTCACCACATCATGCTTATACTTTAGATCAAATACTACGGCAGAACTATAGCTTTATGAAGCCAGACACTAGCTATTTAGTCAGTCGAACAAAGCCGCTGCACTGTACTAATCAACTTTTTTTGATGAGGAGTTAAGAAGAGTATTCATGTTTACCATACCATTTTAACTAGCTGAATACTTTCTCTCTTTTAAATTAAATAACGCTTGCTTTTTGAGCCGAGATTATTCCTCTTTTAGAGTGATCTGCTTTGACAATCCCAATTTTTACGTAATTAGTTTAACGGCGGTCTTTGAAGAGACTTGACTCTTTATAATATCTTGTTGCTCTGTAAGTAAATCCATTTAATCCTCATCAAGAGATGCTATAGTTTAGATTGCCGTTCTTATTGTAATGCTCTTTTACAAATTAAATTAAATACCCTTTCAAGCACAGACAGTTATGTAAATAAATATTCCCCATTTTAGGCTAATGATGTGTACGTAGATCTGATATCTTAGTTTTTTTTACAACAAATCTCCTTGATTCTTAGATTGCAAGTAATTACTTACCGAATTGTAGATATATACTATCCAAAAAAAAAAAGAGCATTTTATAATATCTCCTTAAATGACTAACGTTCAATTCCGTTTTCACAAGAACGCCGATTGACAAAAATCTCCGTGTAACTTATTGACCCACAAAAACCTGGTAGCAAGAAATGATTTCATGGTGATGATGACGGTAACCATGACACTAAAATAAACGTATATTAATTAAATTATATACGTATAGCTCATAAAGGTATATTCTGTAATTCCCTACTAGTAACCTCGGTAAACAGAAGAAAAAAAGGTTCCTATACTGAGATTAATTTTAAGGATTGATGAACTTTGGATTTGTTACACTTCTTCGGTAAAATTTATCAAGTGTAACAAGAAGGGGAACCTGTTTATAATTTATATTACATGACAGTTTTTAGTTCTTCCTTTCTTTTCTGTCTCACTCCTTTTTACTTGCATGCAATCATGTCACCTTTAGAAATTGATACAGCTACACCATTTTACAATGTCATGGATAATACAAAGCAGCAACTTGTGTATACGCCAATCATGGTTCAATCACCGATTTTCACAGACGATGAAAGTAGAAGATCATCTTACTATTCATACAACAGTGACGATGCCAAACACAAGAGCTTACCAACAAATCAGTATGAACTACTTTACCCTACTAAAAAATCAGCATATGATAGAATAGAATATTTAGAGGAGAAAATCAAATATCAGAAAGACATGAACCAGAATGTAATACAGCAAATGAGTCAATCCATAGATGACTTTATGTCTTCAAGGAAACCCATTGAACCTGATATCCCTCTCGTGCAACTTACAACATTAGATCTAGACATATTTAATGAATTTATACAAATTGTATTTCACCCACAACATCAAAGTAAGTAAAGGGGGGGCCTGGCCTTCCTTTTTTTTTTGTGTTTATTAGCCACTAAAAAAAAAAAAAAATTTTTTTTTTATTTATTTATCATTTAGAAATTGTTGATTTTATTGAAAGTAATGGTGTAACATCTGACAAAATGACAAAAGAAGAGACCAGCAACGTGTTATTCAAGACAATAGAGACCGAAAGAGACCGGTTCGTGCAAGAGTGCACCAGCACACTCGATCACCAACACCAGAAAGAACTTTTAGAACTGAAGCAAACGGTGACATCCCACGAGCAAGAGAAGCGAGAAATGGAGCAGGTGGTAGACGAAATGCAGCAAGAAATGGAAACCATGATGATTGAAATAGACCAACTCAAGCAAATGAATGATATGGATGACGGTGGTTTAAAACAACTCCTCAAAGACTCCAATGAATCGCTGCGTGCTATGGAACTTGCTCATTTGGAGCTCAAAAAAACACTTGACAAAGTAAAGACGACATTTGAGCAGCAAGTAGAAGCCCTTCAGCGCGAGAAAGAGGAATTACGTGGACGCTTAGTCAAGGCCGAACTCACTGCCTCCAACCATCACCAGAAACTCCAAGAAAATACAGAGCTCGAGAAAGTCCTGCAACGCACGGTTGCACAAAAAGACGCTGAAGCTGCAAAAATTACATACGAGCTCGAGAAGCTTCAAAAACAATACAAACAACTTCAAGAAAATAACGACCGAAAATTAGAATTGCAAGTCCAGGCGAGACTCGACGACCTGGAATCCAATCTCAAAAAGAAATACCAAAAAGAACGCGACTTGTTTGAGCTGCAACATACAAGAGATACGCGACAAATGGCTGGACATATTACAGAACTAGAAACAGAACTAGAAAATGCAGAGCGTCAACACCATCAAGATTTACAATTGCTCGGACATATTAAAAAACAACATGAAGGATTGAACAAGACCATTCAACAGAAAGCGTCACTGTGGGAAAAGAAAGAACATGAACTCAAACAAATCATTTTGAATTATGACCAGAAATTAATATCGCTAGAAAAAGAAGTTCTGGTTTTATATACCAAAAATATAGAATTGGTGGAATCCATAGGGCAGTTAGAGTCTTAGAAAAGGGTGCGATAATGCAGCTTTAGCAGTGATTCTACTGTTTGGATCATACATTAACATTTTAGATATCAAGTCATAAAAAAGGATATCATCACTTATCATACTCTACTTACAACATTAATAAACCACCCATCATCCCCCCTCCCCTTTTTTTTTAGCTTACCTTTAATGACTTTACAGAGAGTGTCTTACGTTTATAATTGGGATAGTTGATCTTTCCATGAGGGTTAATCAAGTCGCTTGGTATGGCTTGTTGAACGAAAGATGGGGGTATTTCTCCTAGTAGCAATTCCATTCTTACTAGGTGTTCGGTATCTTCATGCATGGGGAATAAATTGTTGCCTGTAAAGAGTTCCATAAGTGTACAGCCAATAGACCAGATATCACAAGGATACGACCATGATAATCCCAAGAGGACTTCAGGTGCTCGGTAATGGCGCGTAGTGATAAGGCTTGGGTGACGCGTATATGCAAATATGGAAGATCCAAAGTCAATCAATTGGATTGTCGCGTCTAACTTTAATATTACAGTGTTAAAAGGACGTCCCTTATGAGAAAATGTATATATATATATATAAAACTTACGCTATTCATAATAGAAGTGGTGTCGGTGTTCACTAGCAGTATATTCTCAGGTTTTATATCTGTATGTATTATGTTATTAGCATGTAAGACTATCATATTAAATATGAGTTATACTATTTTTTATAGGAAGTTTATTACATACAAGAGGTACTGACTAACAATTGTTTTGTTATGGCTTTAATAATGTGCCTTGGAAAAGGTTGATAGTTGTTCATTTTTAAGCAATCAAATATGGACTGTCCTAATAATTCAAATACAAAGCAAACGTGTCCATTATGCTCAAAATACTCTAGTAGCTGAGCACAGTGACTATATACACCATAATTAGTGAGTGGGTCAATATGCATATGTGATAGAGTACTTTTCGTTGGTTTGATCGCAATTTTTGATAGCTTGTAAAATAGCCAATTCTTTCTTACTTGCTGTCTTGTATTGAGAGCTAGCTCTTGTAATTTTGATCGCGCAATGTATTTTTCTTACTTTGTCATAGCATTCAACTACTTTTCCATATGTACCTTTGCCTAGTATTTTGATTATTCTGTCTATTGTAATAATATTAACAACCATATATACATCACATGAATGATCGTCTACATAATTATGTTACATCGTGGGGTGAGTAAGCAATTTCTTCTAGCTATATAGTAGCCTTGATGGTCAACGTTTATCTACATATCAGTTGTTAGAAACCAAAAAAAAAAAAAAAAAAAAAAAAATCATGCTATATATACTGCTGTTATTATTAGAAAGGAAAGCAACTAAAAGCATATAATAAGATTACCCTTCTTCTTTCTCTTTAGTTTCAGCCTTTTCAAATGAGTACTACTCTCTGTGCTGTCATCTTGGTCTACTGACATTTCGTTTAAATGTTGACAATAATAGTCAAAAAGGGTAAATTTGAAAAAAAAAAAAAAAAAAAGCATTGATCAAGGTGAGTTTAAAAGAAGCTTTTTTTTTTTTTTCTTTTTTTTTTTTTTTTTTTTTTTTTTTTTTTTTTAACCTCTATATAATATATACATAAAAAGAAATAATAACAATGTTTAAGGCTCATGATATTTCTATGCAACTGCCTGATGGTAGATGGCTGTTTCAAGATATATCATTTGAGTTGAAAGAGGGAGATACATTAGTCATCAAAGGTCCCTCTGGTGTTGGGTAAAAAGAAAAGACCAATTCAAAGTAGAGATATTCACCCTATTCATAGTAAAACAACCTTATTAAAGTGTATAGCAGAACTTATTCCTTATGAAAAAGGATACTGTACACTCAATGATAAAAGTGTCAATGACTTGACTGTTCCCATTTGGAGATCAAAAGTTATGTATGTCCCTCAAAGACCTTCTGTTCACCCAGGAACTCCTTTAGACTTTTTTAATATGGTTCGCAAGTTTGGAAGCCAAAAAGATAAAAAAATAGACAACCCAGTATGTAAAAAGCTTGTTTCAATAATCAATGACTGACCATTGTGTTTAGGTTGAGATTGGTAATACGTTTAATTTGAGTGAAAGTCATTTTAATGAGAAATGGAGCAATCTTTCTGGTGGTGAAATGCAAAGAGTTGCTTTAGCCATAGCTATCGCCTTAAATCCCGATATCTTGTTACTTGATGGTATTTCTATATTTTACTTTGTCATGAACAGTTGCAGCTAACGATATTTGTAATTAGAACCTACATCTGCACTAGATCCCGAATCAGTAGATCTGGTTGAAAAATCGTTGAAATCGAAAACTTGTATTTGGATATCCCATGATTCTAGACAACAAGAAAGAGTTGCAACACAAACATTGACACTGAAAAGACTCAATTCACCTCCAGCTTCTTCTAACTCTTCATCTCACAGCTCGCAAACTACAATCAATATGTAGACTTGGAATTTAATAAATAATTTTTTTTTTATTGAATATCACAGCACGTGGTGTTTCAAAAAACCTTGGCATGATGAAAAGAATGACATAATTATTATTATAACGCCGTTCAGGCATTTTGACAACTGCGAAGATGGTACAAAATCACAATAGATATTGTTGTGGAACCCAAACTCTGTCCCTAAAAAAAATTCCCGTTTAGTGACGGACTGTAAATTGATGTTGAGTATGGTAGGCATTAGGGCATATTGATAAAGGTATAAAATTACAAAGAGGATTCCTGAAAAGAAACGACTATATTTAGGCAAAGATCGACATATACAAAGCCTTGAGTGATGAGTGGAACTATCTTATGCTGTAAGTGTATACCCATAATTTACCTTTTTTATATGTATGTATATACATGAATCATTTATAGTCAAAAACTTTTTACATATCGCTCAAGATAAATGTAAAATTGCGCTGATATATAAACAGATTTCACGCTAGGACTGTGATAAGCTAGTTTCATTTTTGTGTGAATTTGCTAAAGGGAATGCTACGCGCGCTGTAGTGGTGAACTGTCTTTCTTTTAGCCTAGTATGTGCATCAAAGAAAGAGAAAAGACAATTATTTCTTTATACGTAACTTACCATTCTCAAAACAACAAAGAGCAAACTGACTATGCGTTAAACTTATTAATCACTTTGATTGATATATAGAGACATATATAAATTAGGCAGTGTGCCACTGTAGGGTGGGTAGTATATTCCTCTTTTTCTTTCCTTCTTCATGTCAAACATTCACCTTTTACCAAAAGAAGTGTTGTCAGAAATATTTAGATACCTTCCTTCCATTGAAGATACTAGGCAGTGCCAATACGTATGCAGTGCTTGGTATGCCGTTGCACACCTTCAGTTACTGGAGCATATTAATATTTATAGTTATTCGGCTATCAAACGCTTTATACAATCAATTGACTACTCTGATGAAAATACTGCTTACCTGTCTTCGGTTCAAGAAATCCATGTCGGTCTGGGGTATGGATCTATTTCAGCCATAAAACTTGGAAGAGAAGAAATAAGCAAAGTACTCTTGCGCTTTCCGAATTTACGACAAATATATGTGAATTCTAATATCCTGCGCTCCTTTGATGATCAATTATGTGCTTCAATTCTTGACTCTTGTCGCAATGTTATTACCTTTGAAATAAGTGGTGGCCTCCAACAAAACATGGAGAACATCAGCACGATAAAACCAATATTAACGGCAATAGGACTAGATTCCTTCAATGCCAATGAAATGCCTTTGAATAATAGGATTGAAGTAGTCAATTTCCTTGCTTCTTTTCCTCGATTAACAAAACTTGTAGGGAACTCAACGCTTCTTAGTACTTTTGAACAATGGCTGCCGATTTTTGAACACTTGCCAAATGTGACAGACGTGCACCTAGTTTTACAACAACCTGACATTCAAAATTTTGCAGAACGTTATTTCGCAACCAAGACAGTAAAAGAAACGATTTTGATATCAGAAAGACTAGCTAACGTTAAAAAGCTCAATATTCAAACAGAGTCTTGCTCAGCCATCAATAAAAACTGCTTCAATTTTATTAAAAACTATATGACAGGCCTGGAAAATGTCGGTGTGAATTATGACGCTGAAAATAACAATGTTGACGTACAGAGTGATGCAGCTTTCGACATCATGTTCAAAATAATAGGATTTTCTGCCAAAGAATCTAGCTATTTGAGTATAGTCAATTTACATATTACTCAGGAAATACACCTTTTTAATGCCATTGAACGGATATTTTTTCAAAACAATACAGCAGCTAATCATGCGATCAATAACAGAACAACACCAGACATATTTCTAGCATTCAAGGAACCTAGTGAAATGGGCTTTAGTGATTTACCTTCTGTTTATATAGAACTTGAAAAAACAGCATCAATAGTAGTAACATATAATAATTATGGTCAAGATAATGATCCAGTTAGTTTCTTAAAACTCTTTGGGCAGTCGTTGTTGGATAAATTTAATTGCCTCGATTTGAAATTTCTTGGAGAAATTGCTAGCTACTATCAATATTTAATAGATGAGATACTACACGAACTTCTTCTCAAAAATACAATACCTTTCCTACAAGAGTTGACATTGGATGTTTCATATATATTTGTGAACTTAGCAGTAGACATAACTGGCAATTTGAATCTTAAAAAGTTTACCCTAAACGCTGTAACGGAAAATGATTGCTTCAATGACTTTCTCCAGACGCTCTCACAAATAGCGCCAAATTTAAAGAAGCTGGTAATCAGCAACTTTTGCGGTGTATGGGACATGAACGCATATGAATATAATCTCGATCTTACAGCATGCTCCCTTGAAACATTAAAAATCGATATATCTCCAGTAAAACGAAAGACTAAACAGTACGTCAAACAAAAAACTACCGCCCAAGCTGATGAGTTTTTTGTACTTGAAGTATGCTCACTTAAAGAGCACACTATATCCGTGTATAAAGTGCCTTTTAATTTCTCAAGACTCAGCAGAGTTGATAAAAGCGAATTGCAACGTAACTTTGTTCAAGGTGAAGACTACATTTCAGTAAAAATCAGTATACAAAGCGTCCAAGACCTTTTTGTTGGTATTATTTTCGGAGAATTAACTTGGGAAAAAAACGTTTTAGCAATGCCAGAATATTTATGTTATAAATACGTACCTTTGTCTAAATAGATGATGTGTCTTCTATTTGCTAGTAAATAATAAAATTTTATTCAAATAAATGCTCCTTTAAAATCAAGAAATGTCAACTGCATTATGATGCTATGAGCTTGATCGTGTATATATATCTACATACTTAAGAATAGTTAGTTACATTTGAAACCGATACTGTTTAATTGAATCAACTTTGCTAATATTAAAAAGCGGTAATGAATGATTATATATTATAATGCAAGCTTTTTTTTTTTTTTTTTTAATATATGCTAGTAATATAAGGCCAAACAATTAAAAACTGAACCACTGTGCCATGACAGCTTTTCTATAATACAATGGTCGTAATGTGAATATTAATACAAGTGCAAAGTTTCCAGTGCGGTTTTTTGCATAGGTTCTAAAATATTCTTTTTAGTAACTCTTGCATTGTAAATTACAGAATTACAATTCTGACTGTATGATAGTTTTGGCCAAAAAGTCTAATGTAACCAAAAGTGAAAGAAATTCTGTAATAGCTCTATTCAAACACTTTTTTTTGTAGTAAGGATGTCGTAGTGTTAGAGAGACATTTATAGCCCAATATGACGTGTGCTGATCTTGACAAAATTACATTCATGAGCAATACAATTCATGTATAAAGACCGGTATATTGTAATTTAACATACATTACATACATATATACAATTTTGCCGATCAATGATGACATTGATATGCCTTGATATGTCATTACTTGCCTACCATTACACAAAAGTTAACTTATAGAGGAGAAGTCTCGATTACTTGCGAGCAGAAATTAAGAAAAATTTCAAATTGACACATCTAGAATTCGTCTCCTTAATATAAACCTGAAAGGACCCTTTTTAATAAAATGTAAAAAACTGAACTAAAAAAAAAAAAGCTGTTTATAAAATCAACAACGTGACCTTATTATTATAAAAAGGAGTATGGACCGCTGCACTGGTACAACATGCTATATACATAGCTTTTTCCTTTTTATTGATTCCTATATAGTATTACTAGATAGGGTTCTCTCCTACAACACGGAATAGTAAAGTGTAATATGCACTGACCTTAACGTGCTCTCTCTTTTTTTCCCTTTTATTACCTGGCTGAATTTATAATTATGCATCGCTCTCCCAATTAAATGCAAGATTAGGAACTAGTAGCTTGTCCAAATTGGGAAAAAACATAGAACGCACGGGTTTTCTTTTTTTTTTTTTTTTGGCCCCCATCGTTTTACCTTTATGCCAGAATTTCGGATGCTGTACTACCTTAAAAAAAAAACTAAGGGGAAGCCCTTACTTTTTATATTTGATCCTGCACTTTTTATTCTCCCTAACATAAAGATATTTCTTTATTAGTCAAAATCAAAGGGGGACCTCTTTATTCAAAAAAAAAAAAAAAAAAAAAAACATTTATCCATTTATAATACTTTGTAGCAAACAACAAACATATTACAATAAGCTTTATTTCATAAGAGAGACTTTTCTTTTTCTGGGGAGAGGGAAAGGATTTACATAAAATATGTATAATAATTTATATGAGAGAGAGAGAGTGTGTGTGTATGTGTTGGTATATGTAAAGCAGGAGGAAAAAAAAATTGAGTGCATAATATAAAACATATGGAAAATTAAAGATTACGATAGCGTCTGCTACCCGTATTTTTTAAGGCTTGAATGACTGGACTTGTTCTACAAGTATCTTCCATTCTTAAATGGCGCTTTAATGCGTCAGTGCGGGCAAAGGACTTGTTGCAATTTATACATGAATAGGGTTTATCTCCAGTATGAACTCGGATATGCCTTTGTAAATCGTGCTTGCGAGCAAACAAACGGTTGCAGATAGGGCATTTGAATGTCTTGCATGGACGCGGTTGTTTCTTTTTCAAAAGGGTAGGAGGAGAAGGAGCCATTTCACTGGGTTCCAAAGCAGTAGCATCACTTGGTAAAAGAGGTAAAGATATATCAAAAGAAAAGTAATCATAAATGTTCTCAATATTAGGTGAAGAGGTACAAGAAGAACCATGAGTGGAGGGAGTTGGGGAAGTTATACTATAGTCGTGATATGCATTCAAAGGCAACAAACCTGTGTCAATATTAGGAAGAGGATAAAAACTAGTTGAGAGTAATAATTCGTTTGATGAATATTGTTGAGTTGGAATTGATTTTATAGAATTAAGATGGGTGGTATCATCCAGTAAATAACCCAATTCTTGATAGAAGCTATTATAATCTTGGTACATGTTTAATAAGGGAATGTGAAATATATGAGAAAAAAAGAAAAGACAAAAATTTAATTTATGGCCCTATTTATATGTCAAAGGAAAAAGACAACAAAATCACGTTGGCATACAACTTTGATAATATTGTAATTTACACTAAATCCCCCTACTCACTGTTCCTCGGTTTTTTTTTTCCCTTTTGGCTTGAATAAATCATATACCAAAATAAGGAAGGAAGGGGGAGAATCTTTGTAGCAGTGTAAGTTTAATAATGAGTTCAACAGAAAATCAGTGAGGTGACGTAGGCATCTGAGCTGGAAATATTTTTCAGTTTTTCAGGCACAACTTTTCTTTCAAGTTGATTCAGTTAAGAGATTTGGGAATTTGTTATTTTTTTTTATTATTTATTATTACTTTTTATTTAATTGGTTTGCAAGAAAATTAATATAGTACTTCCCACAAAGCATTAACGGGATCTGCAATATAAACTTGCAGTAGTGTGGGGGGGGGTTTGTTTTTTTTTCTACTCCTGTCGAAGCTAAAAAAAAAAAAAAAAAAAAAAAAAAAAGTTGGCTGTCACCTTTGTGCAGCCCCAAACACACATCAATCGAGTTTTAATAGAACAAACGGGGA
>JNEK01003099.1:0-177608 GCA_000697295.1 Mucor indicus B7402
AAGAGTTATTGAAAAGTGAGAAGGTTTTAGTTTGAATTGACCTGTTGTATATTGACCTATATTATAATAGCTACAAATGCTATCTAATCACCAAAGGCACCCTGGTATCTCAAGAGCGAGACATGCGTGTCAGGAAGCTTCTTGATATTGATCGATTCATCATTATATATGTTGTGATTATACAGTCTACATTATAGGTTGATAATGTTATTGTGCAGAATCACTTGAATTATTTATAGCATTGTCCTGTTATAATTATAGGATGAAACTGTCTAGTAGAAAAAAAGTATATAAGCTGTGGTATTTGCACATATTTCTTACTAGTAAATCGAATTAGATTACACTTGAAATACAATGCCTGCTAATATCATATAAATATCATATTAGCTGGTAAGAATAACATTTGTTAACGAAGATGGAGAGTCTATTGAATTTGATTCTTACTTAGTTCCAACAGATGACTTAGAAGATGGACAACTACGACTTATAATATTCTACGTATTTTATTGGTACTGAACTTAAATAACTCAGAGCAATTTTTCTACCAAATCCAAATTCACTTTGACTGATGAATCTTCCCTCACTTTTAATAAAGGATTAAAGGAGACTCATTTCGCTTTACAGCCCATTTTACATTTATCGATTCAATCAGTCAAACATCACAATAATCTTATGTTTCTTCAGCAATCTACAACTAAAAAAAAGAAGAAAAAAGCCATTTCAAAGAAGGAGAAGTATTTTCAAAAGTAAGACGAAAAATTTACGTTGTTAATATCATGATTCTTCTGACTTTTTAAATACAATAGCTTAGTGAAGAATCAAGTGACAGATATTTCAATTTCCATACCCGGTTCTCACATTGATGGCCTCGCCAAAGCCCAAGTCAAAAGATTACACAAAAAGAAGAATGCTCCTGTTTATGAGGATAATAACATTCATGTACTTTCAAGCAAATTCAAAAAGGTAAACAAGGGGTGCTTGCAGTATATTAGCGTGTTGATAATCGCAACTTTCTTATTCATAGATCGTTAATTCAGGAAATCTGAAAGTCGTATGGAACTCTTGTGAAAATTACAAGCCCACCACACCTGTTGAGCATGTTGTTAACAGAATCTACTTGTTTGTGTAGGTCTAATAAGCAAACTATTGATCTGTATTTAAGACTACTAATGCCTCTTAATTTTTGTAGGCTTCGGGCACATGTCGAAAAGCCTTGGGTATTTTCAAGTGAAAACTTGAAGCGATACTCCGAATTTGATTTGCAAGTAAAATTTTGGGGCTACATCTTCGAGCTATATCTTGGCCAACATAGACACATTATCTTCTTACATTGGTGAGTTGCAAAATCAGATGCATCGACATATATTTTTCAGCTTACCTTATATTTTGTTTCACCGGTTAGGGGAGATACAATGAGCAATACTTGTAAAAATGTGGGTTTGCGTTTCAAATTGGACCTTCGGGTTCTGATTTTGAGGGAAGATGAAACGGTAGTAGATGGTGCGACAGGAGAAATAGCTAGAAAGGCAACAAAGTCAAAACTTTACAATGACAGGCTTAAATGTGTACTTACCACAAAATGCCATTTAAATGCATTTCTCAAGTCATTAAGTTATATATCAGAAGAAGATATTACCAGTGTACGTATGCCTATTGTTCAAGTCATGGGGCTAGAAGCGAAGGTGTCTTCTTTGCGCTTAATTGAAAAGAAAAAATACGTAGTGGAGGATCTAAAGTCGTTCAAGTTTCCTCGAACATCAGAACAGTTGAAATCAGGAGAGCTTGAATCTTTGATCAATGGTCTTACTCTGATTGAGGTAAATGCAAGTACTAGGGCTTATATTCTGTCAAATAAAATATTTAATTCGTTGTTTATTTATTTTTTAAGGAAATGGTGAACAGCTTGGAGACAAACTTCAATGATGGACAGACTGAAAACGAATCGAGTATTGACAGAATATTAAAGGAAACAAAGAAAGAGAAAAAAGTTACAATGAAGGAATGGCTGACCGAGGTAACTTGGGATGCAAATGATGAAGAGAGTGATGACGAAGAATCTCAAGAAGATAGTGATGAAGAGAGCGAGAGCAATAGTGATAACCAAGAAATTTACGAGGAGATTACTAATATTGATAGTGACAAAGACTAATGATTAAGGTTGTCCTAGTATCTTCACCCGTATAATAATCATGTAAATACAACAAGCAATAGTCATTCTCTTATAAATCAAATAAAGTAACCATATCGATACCACTAATCTACTCCATTTTGTTTTAAATTGGATTATTAGTCGTACCTACAATAATATCAGTTTCCTCCACTTCAGCTCCTAATGTGATAAATGCTCTCAGAGCCACGCTTTATTTTTTTATAAATATAATACTAACCAATAAAATTCCTTTCTTCCCTATATCTTTCAAAGCTGCGAATCGTGGAAACAAATTATGAGTGATATCAATAATGATGAAGTCAAAACCAGGAACGAGAAACAACGCCCCTCTGCAAAAGGGAAGGCGTTGTTAATATTCACAAAGAATTTAAAAAACAAAAAGATAAACAAAGAGAAATCAGTTACAGAGGAAAAGACCTCCCAGAAAGGATCAGAGAGATTTTGGACAAGACACCGACCTCTGGTCTCAAAATGATATTAAACGTTTTAAGAAACGCATCCTCAAGTATCATCACGACGAATGGACCGGGACATAGCATCCATGAAGGTTTGCTTTGTTCCCTCGTCAGCAAAGATACATCCTTCCTGAATAGATTCCGAAAGTTCGTGGATCTCAGTCGCTGTTCTTGCTTGGACTCTTGCTTCCTGTGCATGTCTACTGGTTGCTGTGACGACTTGGTGGGCGTCAACTTTCCACTTCTTAAGGTCGTTGGTGAATTTCTTGTTGACCTATTGTCTGAATCTAAAGTTTGATTTTTTTTTTTTTTTCTTTTTTCGTTACCCTTCAATATAAAATGCCTTCTACTTTAGCAGAAATGTTGCTACAAGAAGTATTGACTGAAATGCCTCTTATCCTCTCATTAATATTTGGTGGTTGCTGTAGTAATGTCTTTGCTCTAGAGGTTCTCGTAACGTAGGTTGCTTAATTTCGCGTAAACTGGACATCTCTAACCTGAAAGTCATAGTGATGCTCCAAAAAGCGGTAAATCTAACGACAACTTATTTACACATTACTGCAGACTACTTAACCCCTCATCTGAAATATAGGACACCTCATTACACTTGGGCAGTTTGTGTTTGTAGCTATTGAAGGTGCAAGACATCATTTTGTATGGAGCAAATTTGGGCCAAAATTGAAACCCACTGTTGTACCTATGACTCGATGGCTTTTCCTTGTCATTATGTTTTTCCTTGTATCTGTGCTAAACAATCTAGCCCTGGGATACAACATATCGATGCCATTGCATATTATCTTTAGAAGCGGTGGATTGATTATAAATATGATTTTGGGAGCAATTATTTTAAAGAAAAGGTAAACTGAACATTGGGGTAAGGATGTATGTTAATTAGTAGTATAGATATTCATTCAGTCAAATCATTGGTGTTCTGCTTGTGACGACAGGTGTTATTCTAGCAACAGTTGATAATTCTAAAGCACACACAGAGGTAATAAAGGAGGTATTAACAAACTTGGCATTCTCGGTATTTATGTGTCATGTAGAACAACCCTGGTAGTACGTCAGAGCTTCTTACTGGAATTACGCTTTTACTAGTTGCAATGATTATTTCTTCATTAATGGGCTTATTTCAGGAAGTGACATATAAAAAATACGGTAAACAATGGAGAGAGGGTTTATTTTATACAGTAAGTAAAAAAGACATCAAGTATCAAAACTGTAGAAAGTAACTTCCAGTAGCATTTCCTTTCTTTACCTTTCTTTTTATTCTTTTATCATGACCTAACCACACAAGTGAAAGCATACAATAATTCACCATTGTTAACTATACCTGTTCTGATGAATCAAGTTCCAGTACTAAGTCAAATTGTCCAATATCTTCCAGAATTCTTTATGGATGTTTTAGCTAAAACAGAAGTTCGAAAGCTATGGGCGTTTCTTGCTTTAAACATGATCACACAATACGTGTGTATTGCAGGTGTTAATCGAATGACAGCCTCAGCTACTTCCCTCACATTGAATCTTGTTCTTAACTTGCGTAAATTTGTTTCTCTATTGATTTCAATCATATACTTTGAAAATCATTTTGGAATCAACGCAAAAATAGGAACAGTACTAGTTCTTTTCGGCACAGCTATTTACACAAGAGCTAGTTTAAAAGGAACTAATAACGTGAATACGCCCGATCAACGTAAATCTAGATAAACCTCAAAATTAGATTGTGCTATTTTTTTTTTTAATATGTTGTAGTAATAAAAGCATACCTTGCCGTTATTGTGTAATTTGATAAAGAAGATATTGCATATTTAATCAATAACACTTTGAAAATTAGTGCTAATCGTAATTTCCTCAAGTGTTATAATCAATCACCCCATTAAGTTTTCTATCTAAAAATAACATTTTACAACTGTACTGGTAAAAACAACAGCAATATGTATGTAGTACATGAAGATAATATCATAGATTTTGACCAGAGGCTTTGTATAAGTGGCAAATCAGGACTCATAGACATTGCAGGACGTCAAGCTAGATCATATCAGTTAAGCTTTACGGCGTTTGCTAGTCTATTAGCACCGTTGAATGTACTAGTTAAGCCTCAAAGTGCGCTTGTTCTTGTGTTTGATTAAAATCTTCAAGTATACTTTTTAATTAAAAGACAAACATTTCCCCTTGTGTTGCGTAAATAAAAAAAACTCAAAGAATAATAGATAAATATAGATAGACTATTGGTATTATAGCGGCGTTTATATTTTTCTATGATAAAAAGGCAACTTTTCTGTTCGCGTAAATATGCTTTATTTAAATTAACAAAGTGAGGATAAAAGCAATAGCGATAGTGAATCCAGGTGCAAGCACATTGGCAGCACTAGCAGCTTGAACTTTAGCAGCAGTGGTCGAAGCAGAAGCAGATCCAGAAGATCCAGTGGCTGAGGAAACTTTACCTGAAGAAGAGGAGGAAGCAGATGAAGCGTTCAAGACATTTGTCCATTGATAGTCTTCAAAGTAGGGATAAGAGATATTAGCACAAGTGGCAACATCAAGAACCTGCTTGTAAGCAGCAGTGATTTGTGGTAAATACTTGAGAGCTAAAGACATGGTTTCGTTGTTGATTTCGTGAGTCAAGACAATATTACCGCTGTTGGCGAAGGTTCCATTAGAACCCATCTGGATAAAGGCTTGATAGCTGGCTTCTACGGCTTCAACAGTAGTTGTAACACCAGCAGCCCAATCATCAGTATCGTAATTCCAAATAACAGCAGTTAAACCTAATTGAGAAGCAATCCAACGAACACGATCATCGACATCACCATAAGGAGGACGCCAGTAACGAGGAGTTAAACCAGTAGCGAGCTTGATCGCCTTTTGAGTGTAATAAAGTTCTGCAAGGACTTCTTGATTTGTCAAAGTAGTCATATAGGGGTGAGACCAAGTGTGAGAAGCAATGTGGTGACCGTCAACTACACCACGCATAGCACCATAGGGCCAGTCCAAGACGTTTGAACCAATATAGAACATAGAAGCCTTTAACTTTTTCTCTTGAAGGTAGTCATAGAAAGCATTATGAGAGCAGTTAGGTCCATCATCGTAAGTTAAACCCCAAGTTTCTGGTTCTTCACAAGCATAGATATCAGCATAGACATCGGGTAACTTGGGAACAGTACAGAGGGAAGCAGTCCACCAACAATCAGGATCAGTTGCAGCGTTGTAACCAGTAGTATCCAAACCACCGCTACTAGTAAATTTACGAACAGAAATGTTGGGAGCCTTAGTCCAATCAATTGAGTTGTATAAAGTAGTGAATTCAGAACTGGTGTTCATACCATTTGTAGTGGCAACAGACCAGATAGAGGGCCATTCAGCAGAGTTAATAGTGATCAAAGAGGCATCGGGTGTATAATAAGTACACTCTTGAGTAGGATCAATACTTGTTGTTTGAGCAATGGAAGGGATGCTAATGTTCTTGGGGTTTATTTGTGAAGTGAAGTTTTGATAATACTTTGAAGCGTCTGCTGATACAAGGTTTGCTACTTGAGCAATAGCTACTGAAATAGCAACCAATTTGAATTGCATGTTAAAAGAGCGTGGTAGAAAAGGACTGAAGGTAAGAAAGAAGTACAAAAAAGAAAAAAAAAAAATTTTCGCTCTTATTAATAATAGATCTGTATTTATTGACTCTGAGAAGATACACGGTTTACACCGAGTAACCAAGAATCTATAGCATAGATCATCACGTACAAGGTTCGCGGAGTCAGTCGAGCAGCTGTCTGGGTAAAGTATTATAACATGCACTGATTTCAAACAAAAAAAGAAAGACACGATATATTTATTTATTGCCAAGACTAAATAAATAATATTTAGCTACTCGCACTAGTTACACACGTTGTAACTTGAAATTCTGAATTTTTTTAGTAGTTCAACTTCCCTAATTTGTAAGGATAAAAAAGAATAATTTTTCTATTTTTGACTTGAAAGTCAGTTTTTTTTTTTTTTTCTGTGTACACCCAAAGTAAATGGTATACAAACAATTAATTGGTCCGCGCTTGCCATTTAGGGTGGTTAACAGTAACAGTGATGATGATAAAACAATTGTCGCTGATTTAGAACTAAAATGTCTTTAGCCCAGAAAATAAATTGTCACTGGAAAATAAAATAAAATGTCGTTTAAAGAAGGTGTGAATTATATACAAAAGCCAGTAAAAAAGCTTAGTGGTTACAAGTAGTAATTCATATTATTAAAACTCTATTTTTTTAGAACATTTAATAATTTGACGTTTGGAATGGTTAACAAACGCATTTAAATCGCTTGGGTGAGTATCCTCACAAGCAGCACGGATTCTAGACATCATTGTCTCATCTACTGCGAAGAAAACTCTTTTAATTTTACCCTTAAACAAGGATCAAAAATTCTCAATTTGGTTGGGCTCCGGACTATATATGTATAATG
Source organism: Mucor indicus B7402 (assembly GCA_000697295.1). Classification (NCBI taxonomy): domain Eukaryota; kingdom Fungi; phylum Mucoromycota; class Mucoromycetes; order Mucorales; family Mucoraceae; genus Mucor; species Mucor indicus. The sequence goes on from JNEK01003099.1 coordinate 7,073, forward strand.
GGAGATACACAGAAATTATAGGCACTATTTAAGATTTTGCGCTGCATGTACTTATTCTTATGAATGGAACTATTGTCCATCACAAGATAGTAGCCCTTCATGTTCCCATTTTTATCCATAACAACAAGCACTTCATTGATAAACTTAATATAATGGGCTAAAGTGGTGCCTTGGGTGCTGGCTTGCCATCATCTGGCCAATACTGGTCAACACCCTCATCTTCTTGCTCTTCTTCAACAGCAACCTCAGCCTCAACATCCTTCTTCTTTCTTTTGTTCGTCTTTACCCTCTTTGGTTTTGGTGCTGTAGGTACTGACTTTCTAAATGACATGTGGATGACTGTATCAGCTGTGATTGCGCCGAGTATAATGTGGGTGACTGCCCTAGTTATAGGTGATTTTTACTACAGGACGTGTTCCAACAGGTGCCCCAGGCAAAGTTTTTTCTCATATTAGTATGGAAACCAGACTCATCAATTTTTTGTGAAATTTACATCCGAGTTTTTCCAATCCATGAACCACTTGTATCGCTCTTCAAGTTTCTCCTCATTCGTGAAATTGTAAGGACGTCCTCTATTGCAAGCTGACTTCTTTGACGGGAACCTCTCCAGTCTCTTCGTAACTCTTCCACCATCGCTGAGTAGTTTTCTCGTAATTCACATTCCTCACTCTTTCCGCTCAGCTTCCAGTACCAAAGCAGCTGAACAAGGTCATTCTGTCGATTCAATTAAACAGCATGCAAATTGGAGCAAGAAATCAAATACATGTGAAAAACACTACTACAGACCGACCAGCCAAACATCTCAAAGCACTGCCATAGCCAATTCAATTTTTTCTCTTACGAAAAACCTTACCACATTGAGCGACGGAACGTAGTCAACGAGGATTATTAAAGGAACGCCAAATAATACGAATGTTGACGAAGTGAAGTCGCGAAATGTGGTAAACCCACCCTCATGGTCTACTTGGCTGAAATCATTTTGGAACTGATATTTTGGTGCCTATCCCTCCCTTATATTTGAAAAAAATTGAATTTATTATTACTAGCTTGCTTATGAAGGTATAAAGGGGAAAAATAGTCATTCTTTATTATAAATTAGTAAAATTCTTAAAAAGGAAAATAAAGCGGCTCTTTGGAGCATTTACCACATTTCGCGACTTCACTTCGTCAACATTCGTATTATACATAAATGGGTTATGATATAAAAGGAAATAAAATAATATGGTCGTCACACTTCTCAATATTAAAAATTGCTGACAAAAAATTATTAAAATAAAACTATTACTTTGGTGCTTTTAGAGTAATAGGCATTGCTTCCTTCTTTGCTTCGTAATGGACATTGAGGATTTATAGCGCTTTACCTAAAATGCTAGCGAATGTTTCATGGTTTACGTTGGTCTATAATAAAAATTGAAGCTCCATTATACGTTATTATCATGAACTTTCCTAAATTGCCTTTCGTTTAAGAAGCTTTGTAGTTTTAGCACCCATATATCATTGTTACAGCAACTTAAAATTTCACTTATCGCATTTTTTTGTGCCTTGTCGCTTTTGATAAAGTCTATATTATGTTTGTTTTCACATATTTTTTGTATTTGAGTGAAGACTGAAAACTTTAATAAATTAACTTCTATAATACCATCTTTGACAACATCATCTTTGCTAAGCCAACCAACAGCCATCATAGGATTAGCTACAAGCTTGTATTAATGTTTCCAGGTATGTAGGAGGGCATTGAGAATTGGTGCCTAAAAAGCTTAGTGACCTCAAGAAGGATCTACTAAGGATGAGGGGCAAAATGCAAATCATTCTGGATTCGACATATGAGACATGACCGATTGGAAAATTCGGGGGTGTAAAAAATGAAATTTTCATCAGTGAGGGGTTGGTGATGTCGATACTACAGTCCTCATTATGAGGATGAGGAGTAGGCATGTTTTACTACAAATAATGGCGATAAATTGGAATGCTGCCAATATCATACTTAATTTTGATATGCAAATAATATCGAATCATTGGCTAGCAGAAATGAACACAATTGCTACATACACAGTAGTTCAAACGTTGTTTCTTTATTTATTACGCCAGTTTTGCTTCTTTCGGAGCAAAGTCTGGCTGTCCTAGATATTAACAACATATTGCCAGGGACGATTGGATCTTAATACTTGTGAATATTCATGTTCATGTTGAAACAGAGAGATTAAGAGAAAGTGAGAAATAAACGGGAAATTGTAAAAATACCCTTTACTTTGGGTGTACACAGAAAAAAAAAAAAAACTGACTTTCAAGTCAAAAATAGAAAAATTATTCTTTTTTATCCTTACAAATTAGGGAAGTTGAACTACTAAAAAAATTCAGAATTTCAAGTTACAACGTGTGTAACTAGTGCGAGTAGCTAAATATTATTTATTTAGTCTTGGCAATAAATAAATATATCGTGTCTTTCTTTTTTTGTTTGAAATCAGTGCATGTTATAATACTTTACCCAGACAGCTGCTCGACTGACTCCGCGAACCTTGTACGTGATGATCTATGCTATAGATTCTTGGTTACTCGGTGTAAACCGTGTATCTTCTCAGAGTCAATAAATACAGATCTATTATTAATTAATAAGAGCGAAAAAAAAAAAAAGCTTGTGTCTTTAATAAAAGGTTAGGTGCTGGATCTAAAATCAATCAGGGGGAAGGAAGGAACAGTAAAGTTATAAAGCTATGGGCCCTTCTCCGCACAATCAGCTTCAACAAGTCGTTTAATCAACTCCATTTTTGAATCATTTTGCAAATTTCATTGAACAACAAGAAGAAAAAATAGTATAGTAAATAAATGATAATCTTCTTTACAAGCCACCACTTTTCCTGTACTATGAATTTTTGAGTCTGTCATTTTTTTTTTTTTCCTTTTTTTTTTTTTTTTTTTTGGTACATGCAAAGAATGGCTAGCGCAGTGAATTTCAAGTTACATCAAGCTGAATCAAGTATTTTAAGAAGAGGTACTTTAACCTTCACCAAAAAGAACAAGTCTATGCAAACTCCCAGTTGTATGACCTATACGATTCGTGGATCTGTACCTCATTTAATTGCGGACAACTTGAAATTACTACCTGTCGAACTTGTTCAAATTTCGTTGGAACAATTGTAAGACACTTGCTATTTTATGTAATGAAAAAAGTCCTAACAAACTGAATTGTATAGTTTAGACCAAAAAGAACCCTCTTCTTTCAAATATCCTCATGGCATTCACAAGTATTTACATCTTGAAGTAAGTCATCTTTATTATGACATTGAGAGAGACTGCTAAACAATATGATAGAACGAGATTATTTTCTGTGATATGCGCGATCCACTCAAGTTAGTGCCTGTTTCGCATAATTCAGATAAATACCTGTCTGTTGAATCACATGGTGGTGTTCGACAAGTCACGCCTGAACTTTGGGCAAACGCTTTGAAAGTATATCGCCCTGATATTGTCGCTCCTATGAGCGATATCGTTACAGATATTGAAGCCAAGAAAAAAAGAATTAGAAAATCAGTCGATAGATCTTTGGGTTGGTTAGATCAAAACCTTGTGAAGTCTAAAGTAAGTTATAGAAACAGAATATACGTGTTATATGAGATTGATTAAAAGAAATAGGAATTGGATATTCCTGTTTTTGCTCATGTAGAAGGGCATACAGATTTAGAAGAACGAGCTCGTTCCGCTCAAAGCACAGCTGAACGTGATGTTGAAGGATTTATAGTCAATGTGTGTGGTTTAGAAAAAGACAAATTGAAGGAATATGTGAAGGCATCATTAGATCAATTGCCTACAGACAAACCTAGAATTGCTTATGGATTATCTTCACCTGAACATATTTTACACGGCGTATCTGAAGGAATTGATTTATTTGACGGAAGCTATGCTTTCAAGACAACCGAAAGAGGAAGAGCGATTATCTTTAAATTTGGTGATGAGTTGAAGGAAAGCACAAAAATAGAGCAGCCTAAAACTTTAAGTTTATGGGACACAGAATTGGCACATTCATTTGAACCCCTCGATCCAAGCTGTGGATGTGACGCGTGTTCAAGACCTCATTCTAAAGCTTATATTCATCATTTACTCAATGCCCACGAAATGCTTGGACCTATTTTATTAATGAGTCACAATGTTTACCAGCTTGATAGATTCATGAACTCTATTCGTAAGAGCATCGAGGAGAACAGATTTGAAAAGGATAAGGAAGTGTTTATGAAATATTACAGCCATACCAAAGAGGGCGAAAAGAGTCACGAAGATGAAATTGATGATTCTTTAGGTGTACATTTAAAGAGAAAGAGAACATTGTTATTTTAAAAATAAAAAAAAAAAAGCCAGTTTCTATTTGAGTCTAATTATAGTAGGTTCTAAAATAGCTTTTGTAGTAAACTGAAGCAAGTAAGGCTTTTCAATTGTATTGAGAATCTTTTGCTGAGATAATTCCGATAAAGAGACGCGGTCTATCAAGTGATTCAAGAAGGCTAAAACGACAGCAACAGTAACAGCTCCTTGATAGCCGTTCTTCTCATTCATCAAGTATTTATAGTCTAATCTTGCTAGTAAAACTTCCAAATAAATATCAACAGAAGGCAGGTTTTTCGCAATAATTTCCAGACATTGCAAGACCTTTTGATTCTCTGTGTTTGCATAAGCTATAAATAAGTATTCTACAAGCTTCTTGATGCATTTGACAAGATCGTCTGGTTTTGACATTTCTAAAAATACTTGTAGAGATTTTAGACTCACATCTTGTCTTACCTCTATAAAATTAGTAGCTATTTGACCGAGTAAATATAGAACACTTTCATCATAGCAAATATGAACAAGGTGCTCTAAGCCTATAAATAGAATATGAGATTTAGCATACTTGGTTAAACGCTATCCCTCTCTTTTTTTTTTTTTTTTACCAAGTAGCTCCATCTCTTCTTCATTTTCAGGTACTTCTTTAATGATATCTGCTTCAAGCAGATCCTGTACACAGCTTTTACTAACCTTCATTAAACTGGATTTACACGTTGTTTGTACGCTTGGAAGTTCATCAAATTTGCCTGAAAGTATAATTGGTAATAGTTTACCCCCATATTGATATCTAAAGCGGGGTGGCCAGTCGCACAGTAAATTAGAAAGAACCATAAATAAACTATCACGCACCAAAGCAGATGGATCATAGATTAATCCAGGAATCAAAGGTTCTCGACCTAACTTGTCATTAAACTCAAACAGTAAATACATTCCCTTGGGCGATGCCTTCAGTACGCCTTCTGTCGCCTAAATATCCCAATTAATACGGAAGCATCATTGGTTAGCTTGACCTACCTTAATGCCTATCACCCTAACTGCTGTATGTTTGTGAGTAAGTAAAGGGAACAGTAATCGGACCATACGATCACAAGCATAATCCACAGATTTGCTTTGCGTTTGTGAATACAGCAAAATCAACTTCCCGCATTGCTTAAGTATTTCAGGAAATGGATCTTCCCCTGAGATTTGAATCAATTTCATAAACGCTTCTCCTTCTGTGACAGTCACATCGGTCCCTTTTAGTTTTTCCAGTAATTTGATCACTACGTCCATCCACCCAACTCGTATTTCTTCTGTTTCCTCTTCAACCATACGCTTTGCTGCTTGATTTAATACATTTTCAATGACAGCTTTTCCTATCTTTCCTTCTTCACTTTGCTTTATTAACCTAAGACGAGTAAATACATACACGCACTATTTTACTTGTTTGACTTACTCTTCAAGCATAACAACAGTTTGCTCTCGAACATATTCTATATCACTTTCACTACAAACAAAAAAAGATTTATGGAAAGCCTCTAAAAGATCTCTAATCGTACTGGACGCTAATTTGGACTGCAATGTTTCTTTCTTGATGAATTCTATAGCTCGTCTTTTAACAGGGCGATCCCTTGTGCTTTTATCTGATAAAGTTGTCAATTGAGGCTTCAGTAACTTTTTTTTTTTGTTCGAAATCTCAGTACAATTTAATATATGCCACTCAATTAAATTACCTTTATTAATTCTTCTGACATTGTGCAAAGAACAAAAAGAGATAAAAAAAAATTTTAAAAGCTGTCAACGGAGAGCGAAAGTTCCTGTATTCCTTTTTGCTGCATAATTATACTTTCAGAGCCACGTTAATTGGGGAAAAATGATTAAATTCAAGTGATCTTAATCATGTGCTTCATGAGTACAATGCTGTACTTGAAATGATTATTACCATAATGACAAAAAAAGTGGTATAAACAATTGTATTGGTTGCACTTGCGATGAATAATAGAGAGGTATAAAGCCTATAAAATAGCACGTCGCTGCAGCACGCTCAATATCTAATCTTACTGGCCAGTGGCCTTTCTTGTGGAAGCTGAGATAAATATACAGGAAGCACCAGCAAGGAAACAGCACGGGTAGTAAGTGTGTCATTACTTTATGCCATCTAAATTAACAGATTTCAAGGCAGCTTTTAGAGCAATGCTTTTATAATCATTCACACCTGTGCAAAACCTAGTAACTCGTCGATTTTATGCGTCAAAATGTACTAGTAAAGTTTAGAAAGCAAGGTAAGCTCAACTAATATCGGAGCCCTTGTTAGAATATTGGTTTTATTTACAAGAGAGGCAAAAGTAGTAAATTAATATTATAATTAGAATAGTAGCAGGGTATATAAGTGGTAGAAATTTTCAAAGTATACAGCATCAGTATGGTTTAATGATGGAGACTTGTAAAATGGACCAATGTAGAGTAGTAATAGAGTATGCAAGATGATTTGGAGACGGAAGCAAGTATAGAAGTACAAATGAGATATCGCCAAAAAGCGCGACCAATAGAGATAATCCGATAAGGGAGACTCCTTATTTTTTCAAAGGCTACAGCAAAAAGAGCTAGTTCTTTTCCCCAGTCATTGAGCTCTACCGTATTGGTAGTTTCTGCGAGGAGAAAGCAATGACGCGTACTATATATGCAGATTCATCATCGCTATAGTAGTCTGTAGGAACAGAAAGAAAAAATAAAAGCGCCAGAGACCAAACAATGCATTTCACACGATTTGGGGGTGCTTTTAATTAATGACTTCACTATATAGGCAGCTAAACAAATGTTCAACGCTATAGTGGCCCCATGGAAAGGAAAGCAAAAAGCCAATAATCCTAGTCTTTGCAACAACCAATGGAAAGAGAAGCAGTGCACCAGAGTAGAGAGGGCATACACGATTTGGAGAGAGAGAGAGAGGCACCACGCGTCTTTGGTTCTTGTTAAGAGAAGAGAGGGAAGCAGTTCAGAAGAAGATTTACTACAGGAAAATACCTGTTAGAAGACCCATCATTTAACCTTTGCTCTTGTTGTACATTACCTTTTGATATGGGAGACATTTGATGTAAAAAAGCATTATTCTTGCGCTTTTATTCAAAGCTCTAGGGAACCGATGTCCCCTTTCCGTTTGAACTTTTTTTTCTAAAATGGCACACTTCTAAATTTAGTATGGCACAGCCTTTAATTTTCTTATGGCACAGCTCAAAAATTAATAGATGGCACAATTTATCAAAAGGGTTGGCACACTTTTCAGAAATAAAAAAAGAATACTTTTTATTCAGCTATAGATATTTGATATGAGCCTTCAGTTTTTTTTTTGAAGATGGAAAGGGAAATGCCATGGATGAAGATGGCAATAAACCTGTGGAAATGCAGATTGATGAAGAGGCATATCCTCCTGACAACATCGCAAATTTCGAGTCTCACTTGGATTTGAAGCCCCCCGAGAAAGAAGTGAAGGCAAAAAACGTCTCCCCCCTCAAAAAATGAAGAGGAAATAAAGAAACCCAAAGTTCATAGAGGAGACAATGTTAAGGACTTATTTTTTTACCAAGTGTATGAGAAAGGGTTGACTGCGGACAAAGCTGGGAAAATATTAGGCATCCCTCGTAGAAGTGCGTATATAACTGGTACCAAGAGGATCAGCGTGAAACAGAAAAGAGATTGAAAAGCATTGATGTTGAGGAAAAAGAGGAACCTAAAGTAAAACGTGGACGAAAGCCTCTTTTGAATGAAGATCACAAAAAATTCTTGGAGGAAAAATTGGTGAGAATCCTCAGACAACAGTAGATCAAGTTCTCGAAAGTTTATGTGATCAATTCGAGGGGCTCAAAGTATCTAAAGACACTGTCTATAGATTCATGGTTAATGAATGTGCATTATCAATGAAAAAAGCGTATTTCTATCCAGCAGAAAGAAACTCTCCTGCCAAGATCCAAGAAAGATACGACTGGGTAGTTCGATGGTCAGCCACTGATCTAGATTACCTAAGTAATTGTGTTTTTATCGATGAAACATCATTTCATATCAACCTGAAAAGAACAGGTGTGTGGTCGAAAAAAGGAGAGAGAGCGATTGTTAGTAAAAAAGAAATTCAGATATAAAAGGAAATTAATTTCAGACTTTAAAATATATTGATTTACACAGTTAGAAAGTTAGTCTTTTATCGTTTTTCAAAAGGCAAAGATATAAATATGCTTATTACGAGACGCCCTTCAAATAAAGCTTTCTAAACCATAGTTAAAAGAAAAAGACTACTGTAACAGAAGCATAAATGTAAGTGCTGATTTTTTTTACCACAATACTATATAAGGTACACTTGTGGTCATTCAAGGTATGAAGCCCGCTTAGAGAATCTTGGTGGGACCAGTTCATTAACATAGATTATGTCTAAATAACCAAAAACACATGCAATTAACCTACTATGTTAGCAATTTCAGCTCACAACCTCTTAACAAAAATAGTCAATTTGACTTTTGTATACATAGTAGTAGTAACGGTTACTTCTTTAGCGAGATTTAAGCTCCACTCATTACTAAAATTAGCCTTTTCTACTCAATCTATTGCTTTTATGCAAGAATGACTGACGAATATACGATTACTCATTCAAATATGTTTAATATAACTTCACTTTTATGAAAAATATTATATAAATACAGCTTTAAATGTTAAATAGTTAGAGAGTAAAGTAAGTTTTTATCGTTACTGTATATAAGAAGAAGCTTCTGATTACTTAGAGAAAAACTACTGGTAAATCAAATCTCTAAAATACACACAACCGTCACATTAAAATATATCACAAAAGTGCCAAATCTAACAACATTTCTTTCTCTTTAGTTTTATTTCTAAGAGAGATGCGTACACCGATTTATCCAGATACTGAAGCTTTCATACAAACCAAAAAGCAGCAAAAATATGAAAGCAAGGAAAAAGCGCTGCAAAAAGGGCGAGAAATGCACCCGTTTCAAATACATCAAATGTAGTATGTAAATCGTACGGTCAACATGGACATTCATCCGCTAGGTCCAAGGAATGCCTAAACTATAACTATACGTTGCAAGACTTGATACAAAGGGATTTAGGATCTCAAAGCCAAAGATATACCGTCTCTATGCCTCTCAAGTCATTCATGTCGTCAATAGGCGAAGTCGCGAATACTATAGAGACTAAAAGAATTAAGCCTCTATCTATGTTTTTACGAAAAGTTACATTCAGGGCTCAACTTTTCGTTAACTTTTATATTTTGAAACACCTTACCTAATGAGTTCTTTAAATAAAATTTCTGGTATAGCGTGTGTAGGGTTGTATACCAAAATTTGTCTGTCGACAAACTTCAGTCACAGTATCCAGATATCGTTCACCTGGCAGGAGTATGGAGGGAGCTTAACAGCATTGAAGGTGTCAATTTGACAGTTAATAGAGGCGATCTTACGTATTACGGACAAGTAATATCAACTGCCTGCGAATCAATTGCAACATGTTATAACAATGTTTACATTGAAAATCTTGAAAACTTCGTTGCAAACTATTTTATATATATGGTCTGTAGAGCGTTTCCTGTAAGTACTGTAAGATCATATCTGCTATAAAACTAACATCAATCATTACATATATATACAATAGGACATAAAAGTGCCCGTAGTAAAGCATATAGTTTACGAACATGTATTAGATGTGGTATTTTCTCCTGGAGCATCAACAATTAGTGCTGACAACATTGCTACGTCTTTGAGCGGCGAAGAACAAGAGAAAATTTGCTCTTTCTTAAATCCATTAATGTTGGAGATAAAAAACCGAATACCGTCGTTTCCTGCAACAAGAGTGACTCTGAATAATGCCCCGTTTAATATCATGCCAGTATTAAGACATATCCTAACGAAGTATGAAACCCTAATTGCGGAAAATCCACAACCCGTGCTAGCCGTACAACCGCAAGTTGGCCTACAAGAGCCGTCAGAAGAATCAGAGCGAGTAAATAGGAGATCTAGAAAAAAGAAGAAGAAAGCAAAGAAAGACGATAACAAAAATAAAACTGATTTCAAGCCACCTCGTCTTTTTAGTTTGTTTCCAAACACTAGTTTGCATTGGTGCTTTATTAAGATTGATGGACAAAACTTAACTGGGATATTCACGACGGCATTACTAGGAAGATACGATGGAGAAACACCTTTTGAACACATACAAAGATGTTTTTTTCCGTGCTTCAATTTCAGAAAAGTCAAAATCAACAGGTAAGCCACTTCACAATTAATGGATAACCGCGCTAATTTTCCACTTACATAGCCTTGAAGAGCTAAAAAACCTACCTCAACAAGGAAGAATGTTTCTGAACAGCTTCTACACCGATGGGTATATTTGCCGAATCTCATTTTGTAGTTAGAAAAAAACACGCAGTTCACCCGTAAATGAAGTTTCGCTAGAGCTCCATGACCTCACCAGTGCAGAAGTTGCTCGTTATTTTCGGTCATGTGCTGTAGACCCAAATCGCAAAGACGCGTTTGTCTCTTATCACAGCAACACCGATTTAAGGCGGCTGTCATCCGCCGAATATTACGGCATGGGTGGAAGCACTAATAGACAGAAACTAGAAAGAGAGAGGAAGAAAAGATTAGGTGTAGAAGAAATTGAGATGAATATACCGAGCCCTAAAACTACTTCTTTTAGCAAATATATTGTACACATACAGTATATGCCGCAACATGTACCAACGTTGTTTGATTTTTACAGTTTTAATACAACAAGAATTAAATGGTGTAACTATATCGGGAGGCAACGCGCGCTTCAGGAAGCCGTTAATATCCTCATTAATGGATCAAAAAAATACAATAAGAAGCAAAGAAGAAAGTCTAGAAAAAACAGAAGAAAAAGGAGAAAGACAGCCGCCAAGTATCAAAGTACTAGCTCTCAAAATACTCTATCAAATCAAGGAAAGCGCAAATCCAGGTATACAACCTGAATACTCATGGCGAATACTATTTATTATATTAATTTTTTTTTTTTTTCAAAAGAGACCACAAAGAAAAATTTGAGGAGGGAGACACTACTAAAATGCCACTTGTAATCTTTGGAAATGGCCTGAAAAACAAAGGCCATGTAATTTAAAGGACATAGACATGGCGTTGCCGATATTAGATGCAGACAGCTAAGGCTACGTGAAAAACTTGGGAACTTACTCCTTCTTGATATTGATGAACATAAAACATCAAAGGTAATAATACTACATTCGACCAAATATTATACAAGTACTATGACAATAATTTGATTTCGTATTATATAGACTTGTAATTCCTGCCTGTCAAATAATTTGAAGAACCTGAAGCATGGAGAAGACGATAGCACTAGAGATATCCATCAAATATTGATCTGCAATCGATGCAATATTTATTGGAATCGGGATGTTATGACGTCGAAAAACATGTTTACAATAGCTACGTCCATCTGGCGCGGCCAGGGCTGCCCAACTGTCTTCAAACGACAAAGCGCCTCCTCCAATGAGGTTTCCTCGTCTCACTCCGGTGGGACGATGGCTTAAGGATTTTACAGGTAAATCAAAAGCTTTTATAGATAGACTACATGTCTGAAATTAATTTCCTTGTATATCTGAATTTCCTTTTTACTACGTCCAAAAAAAAGGTAAGTTACACGTCTAAAATCAATTTCAATTCGTCCAGAAAAAAAACTAACATCGTCTGAATTTAAAGTAGAAAAACCGTATCTAAGAACTTTCCATACGTGCCATCTTACTTGAAATGGACTACTTAGCCCATTCTCAGTTACCCGAAGCTTCCGATCAACTCGGAGTCCCTTTTGTCAATCATCTTCTCCGCATCAAACGAAACTTTTCAGATAGCTAGTATCATCTCTTTTGACTTCCCCCTTGTACGTTTTCCCTTTAATCCCAAAAGGGTTTTTTCTTCTCTTCGCACCGCGATCTGACCAGGGTAATACAGCAAAATAAATGCTACGTGCTCATTGGTCATTTGTTTTTAAATCAAATAAAATTTCTGTTTAATTTTATCTATAAGAACTTAGTCACAACAATGCCGCTAAAGACTTGACAAAAGTTAAACATAAACTACGAGTATTTGCAAGGTATTATGAGGTTCTCTCTGGCACAAAGGCCTATTTCTGGTCCCCTTTCTTGTCTATATGTACATTTATTGCCTTTTTGTAGCTTCCATGCTCACTGGTGTCAGCAGCTCAGGGTCTTTTATCAATTTTCGTAACGTAATACTAAGTCTTGTTCCTCTCTCTATGATTTCTCCTTCCACTTTATCAAACAATGTCTCTTCTATACCATGTTCCCAATTATACCTTGCTTCATTTGATAGGGACAATATATCGCCAGGACGTAGCAGTAAATCAATCACATGAGTGTTGTCGCTGTCATCTTGCACCGTATATGAAGTAGCATTTTCCCTTGCTGGTCTCATTTTCATTACACATGAAGATAATAAAGAAATAATCAATATCCCATCTTCGAATCTAAATAAAACATGCTGTCAGCTTGACAAGTAAACAAGTGTCTTCCAAACTGACCGTAGTAAGTCAACGTGGCTTAATATGCCATCCCCTTTTTTGTACATGTTCAAGATCGCTTGATCAAACAAGGGTTCACGTTCAAAAACTTCAGGCTCAAATAAGCTTGAATAATTTTTTTTCATCCATGGGATTAACCATTTGATTTCCAAGGGCAATTCTCCAAACAGCATGATCTGATTTCGCTCATCAGTGAAATATTCATGATCAATTAAAGCGTTCACCAAGTACATTTGTTGTTCGTGGTTTAAGGCTTGTTGAACAAGCTTAAGCCCTGGTATCTTATCTAACGTAATAATCGGTTGTACTATGTTATTACCGTTTTCTATTAATAATTTCTGCTTTTCAGTCATTTCGCTATCTGACTCGTCATCACTGCCAAATAGCTCTTTCCAGTCGATATCTGACATGATGTTATGGAATAAAAAAGAAGTTTCACAAGCTCCACATGAATCTTGAATGTCCGCATTTTTTTTTTTTATCCAACATGGATGAAAATGGCCCGTTCACATTTAAGAGTAACTAGCATTCGGTTATGGTAACAGATAAGCACTTTTGGAAAGGTCATAAACGGATAATAAGTGTAGCTATGATTGCAATTGAACGTTGCAGTATAACACATGCCGATTAAGGGCTTCTCTAAGTTCTCTATTTACTTGGTCATGTCTCTTTTTCAAAAGAGTAATCATAGACCATGTAATTGCACCTATACGTCATTAAAAGAGAGTAATGCGAAGGCAACTGTGTGTTAGCCAGAGAAGGCTGTTGTTGTATAATAGCATAAATTTATGATAAATCATTGGTAAAGTTGTGCTCACTAATGTCAATAAGGGTAGTACCATTCATGTGAACTTTAAAAAAGAATATCGCGCTAAACCATTAGCAGCGGCTGATTTATCTCTGTTTTCTTTTTGTCAACAACACCACCACTAAAAAAAAAAAAAAAAAAAGATATTTCCTTTTTCGGCATCTCAACAACTTTTGAGATTGAAAAAAAAAAAAAAAATGGGTTCCCGAAATTTCTTATTTTTCTTGATCTTGTTTGATATGGAAGAATTATCGAATGTTTAAATTTAATCTCATTAATCTTAATAATGATACATTGTTTCATAGAAATTTAAAATTTTGATAATCAAAGTGGCTCATGCATTCTTTATATTTTTTTTTTTAAAAAAAAAAAAGATCGCATTGACCTCTGTGTTTTCAGATCAAAAAAGATTTGCATGAATAGTTTGCTAATTACATGCGATCAATCACACGATTTTTTATTTTGTGCTTACACACATTTGTCATTCCAAAAGTAGATTTTTATGTTTCAAATTAGGCGCCACAGTAGTAATAGCTGATTCATCTGTCATTTTCTATCCCAAAAAAAAAAAAAAAAAAAAATCCAATTAATTAAAGTGAGCAAAAATAAATAAATGTGTCATTATACAACCCTTGTTGTTAAAGGGGGGGTTTTTTTTTTTATTAGAGTGACCTTCTATTCATGCTCAATTAAAAAAGAAAATCTTTGACTATCAAATGATTTATAAGGGTCCTCTCCCCCACTTCTAAGCTTAAAATGGCTTCAATATCATTAGTTTCTGAAAAGCTTATTTTGAAACTTCTATCCCTTTCTCATTTCTTTATTTAGTAATTACACTTCATTGGACTGCTCGATGGTAAGGATGTCTGTGTGTAAAATAAAATGTAGCCTGATGTCAATATGATAAATGCGGTGACTTCGGAGTTATTTTATATTTCGTTATCATTGCAATGAACTCATTTTTTTTTGTTGTGCAAAAAGTCCTCAAATTGACAAGTAGACATGTTGTACTTGAGAGAAGAAAAAAAACATATCCAAGTTGATCAAGCCGTCCCTTAAACAAAAAAAAAAAATTACAATTGTTTCATTATCATTTGAATATATAGCCTCGGTTTATAAAGTTAATTTGATTGGACGATGAGGAGATTACCGGGATAAGTATTTATACAGTGCAAAAGAATAATAATATTTTATCCATTTTTAACCATGGTTACCTAGAATTATGTCATTTATCGCTGTTATGCAGGACCGACTTTATATTTATTGGCATGGAAACACAATCGCTGTTGGTGTGCAGATGAGAAAAAGCTTTTGAATACCCGCTTTCCACAGTTCGATTGGAAGCCAGAACCATGTGGCGGAAGCTTCAAAGAAGCGAGAACCTCGCTTAATAGGGGTCAGAAAAGAAGCCAAATCGGATAGGACAGCATGAAATCCATATCATTTTATGAAAAAAAAAATTTTTTTTTGAAGAGCAGTTTCAAATACAAGTATAAATATATATCATGTAATCATGATCTTTGTTTTTTACTTTTATTTTTGTCAACTATTCTCTATAATATGGATTTTTCTGATAGTAAATTATCCTATAAAGACTTATGTAATCTTAACATGCGCTAACATTGTATTTGTTTAGTTCAATCTGTTCGTCTTGCCTCTGGTGTTGAGATGCAACAAAGATGGCCGATGCAACAAGAACAAGAAATACAGCACCAAAAGACAAATGCAGCACCCAGTTTAATTGAAATATCTCCTGCTAAAGGAAACCAAGGAACTATTGTTACTATTGTCGTTCAGAATTTACCTCGTCAACTAGTACCTGTCAAATTAGCTTTCAACAGTTTATTGGTTGACACAAAGCAAATGCAAGCTCAAGGCATCACCTCTTTAGTTGCCTCTGTACCTCCATTCGAAAGTATCAACTCTACTTCATCTAGTGTTCCCATTTCTGTCGTTATCATTGATCAAGACTCCGTTATCGAAACTTGGCCTGTTGCTGAATTCTGCTATGAATTAGATACCACCTCACCATCCACACCAAATGCTTCTTCAGTGAACAGCTTATCTCCTGCTGCTGGTATGTAGAAAAGTTAGATGTATTCTTTTTTTAGCTCATTAATTTATTCTTTATAGAAGAAAACTTTCTAAGCGGTTCTTCAACTTTTAATACCAACAGCTTTTATCAAGCTAATTCTTTTAGTAATCCGTCCTTCAATTCTTTCGATTATTCCTCACCTTCTACTCCCACCTTTGACCTCACAGACAGTAAAGTATTTTAACTAATTTTTACCATGACACTTTTATTCATCTTTTCCTGTTTAATAGAATATTACAATAATGTCATCAATACAACTGGTGATTTCACTCAAATGTTGAGTTCTGGCTTTGAAACTACAACTCCCAACACATATTCTCAAGTAAATTATGCTCGTCCTGTGACCTCATATTATCAAAAAACTACACCTCCTCATATACCAGCTACTTCCGTAGCTAACTATCAGCCTTATCCCGGCCTCGTTTCTCGCACAAACTTAAAAATGACAGGTGATTTGGATAGCATGGCCAAAAACTGGACTCCAGAAGAATTCCAAGCCCGTCGTCGTCTTGTGCAGTTTTGGCGTGAACAAGACGGTAACGACATCCGCTGTTCGTTTGACGCTGTTCCCCAAGGTGAACGTGTGACTAGTGGCCAAATTGTCGTTTCTTGTATTTACTGGGCCGAACGTAACGACTGTTTCATTACTTCTGTCGACTGTATTCATCTCTTGGAATCTCTTATGGACATCCGTTTCAGTGTTGAAGAAAAGAACCGTGTACGTCGTAACCTTGAGGGTTTCAGACCTTTAACTGTATCCAAATGTAAAGCCGACTCTTCAGAATTTTTCAAGGTGATCATGGGTTTCCCTAATCCCAAACCAAGAAATATTGAAAAAGATGTCAAGGTCTTCCCATGGAAAACTTTACCATATGCATTAAAAAAGATCATCACCAAGTATACCGCCTCTTCTTATCATCGTCGCCCTCAATCACAATTAAAATCAAGCTCCTCTCAACAATATCCCGTGCCCTCAACTTCTTCATCCACTTCTTCATCTACTAATGCATACGATACTTCATTATATCAAAACTCTTTATTACTGTAAAACGCCCCATTCCTGATTATAGACTTTGTAAATAATTTGATATTCATTAATTTGATAAATTACAATAAACCCCCCCCAATGTTTCTGTAAAGATAATAATGTCTCCTCAACTTTTCGCTTTATTACTTTACCACATGTGGCTTATTAAAAGTGTCGAGCCAAAAATGCAAAACTATTTAGAGCCGAAAAGAAAGTGTTCTTTACACAGCTTTCCCGGAATAGTAGATTACACAAATGGAGAAATTGCATGAATATAGTTTTTAGATGTAACACACTAACTAGATGAAACAGTTCTGTTTACATATTTACAAAGTATGTAAGAGGTTTTTAATACTTGGTTAATCTTCTATGAAAGCTTTATTTAAACAAACTGTTAAAAAAGGGATACGAATGAATAGTTATAGTAGTGAGTTTAGTGCTTACTTTTTCTGATAACCCTGTAGTCTATTATTGAGTCACTGAAGGAGACATTTATTAGACACTAGCATTTTAAGCAATACACTTCTTAGAGAAGTTTGCGCACAATTACATAGGTGGGACATTGTTATTTGGTTAAAGAGTCCTGTAGTTCTTCTATAAGAGTTTCATCGTTCTACAAACATTAAATACTATAAAGCAAAACTCGAGGAATGTAAACATGAAAACTGAGAGTACGCAAAACTAGAAAAGGTAAGCGGTTTATAGTTGCTGTCTTTCAAGAAAATTAGGAACAAAGGTACAATCATTCTTTTATTAAACACACTAAACCTGGCTATGATAACAGTCTTGAATAGTACTAAAATCTTTTATTGTAAAATTGTTGTTGGTATTGCTGATAATAAGGATAATTGGGCTGTGTTACGGGCTGAGGTGCTGCATACTCTGGAGGGATGGTAGATCTAAAATGATAACGTCACTAATGTTTTCTTTTTTATGTAAACTACTTGTTTCTTACGTTGGGTCGTTAAATCCTCCTGGCGCCACCCGAGCAGAAGCACTCACCGTTCTTGATGAGTATCTGGGTTTTACAGGTAATGTAGGGCTTTTCTGTAATCGGGCACGTAACATGCGTCCTATCATTAATTTTAGTACAAAGAATATTCGTATAAAATATCTTTTGTTACCATCGACAAGCTTATTATCTAGCTTTGCCACGCATTGTTCAGCAGAATCTGGGTATACAAACTCGATTTCAGCTTCATAAAGTGATCGTCCCATAGGATCCAAAAGCAAATCACAACTAGTAATCGGACCAAACATGGCGCACGTATCCTGTACATAAACAACATAAATAAAGCTCTTTTGCTCTACAATTGAGCCAACTTACGCCGATATCTTTAGCAGTTGCTCTAGGATCGAGATTACACAATAGGACTATTTTGCTTTTCTCAGGTAGAGGTTGTGGTTGGTGTACCGGTGATGTAGCCAGATCTTCTTCTTTCTTAACTTTGGCATGAGTCTTTTCCAAATTTCGATTGATGACAAGGTTAGCAGCTGTTTTCTTTTCGCTTTTGTTATTACGCTTGATTGTCTTTGTTATAACAATTTGAGAAGGGTCTACAATGGGTTTTTGAACAGGTGGACGACTTCTTATAATTAAGTTATTGTTTCTCTAATCATCTTTTAATATTAACGAAAAATGAACAAAGGCAATGATTGTACCAGTTACCTCGCTTACAGGCCTCTTTGGTGGTACTGCTTTACCCACTCTGTCATTGATGTTGGGTTGCGTTCTCAACTCTGGTCTTTTTATGACTGGTCGTCTCGGTTCTTTCTGTCTTGTATCAAAAGCTCTTTGTTTTCTCTTATTCTTCATCTTTATCATGTCATCGAGAGACTGATCTAAATAGCTATTTTTGTTGTATCTCATGTCAACCTCTGTTCCAAAAAGGTTCAAAAAAAAAAAAAAAACGGTTTTTAACGATTTCGAAGGTTCTGTAACATTTAAGTCACGTGCCGACATTTTCCTTCCCTTTTTTTCCCCTTCCCAATGCCAAAGCATCAAACTGCATATACAATTGGTGCGTTAACATGTTGTACATTACCAGGCGAGCAGGCACGCGAATACACAGTTCATTCATCAGCAAAGACAATTAATCTTTTTGACATTTTTGTTATTATATTTCTTCTTGCTCTATTTCAAGTAATTTCTTAAACAATTATATAGAGCCTATCTTGACCATTACATATAGTACAAGCCGATAAAATACTCCTTCTGTTTACTTTTTCTGTGGATATTTCTTAAAAGAAAAACAGTGAGAAAAGGTAACATTAGTGGTTTTTCGAAAGAAAGTCATGAGTTTTTAAATAAGCAAAATAGAAAGCATATTAGCCATACGGGACATTGGAATACAAGTTAAGACTACATACTGGGGAGGTTCTACTGTGTCCCGATTCATCAATAGAAACAAGATTGAAGATATCATTATTAATGAGGGCATAAGCTTCTGGCAGATCAAATCTTATATGGCAATATTGGTGAAAGACGAAAACAAAATGATTGTGGTATTTGAGGTAACTTTAGCCTGTGCCAAGTACATATTCAGTGTCTTACTTTTTAACCACTATTAGCATATATTGCCGAGGTTAGATCCCATTTTATTAGATGTGTATAAAGGCACACGATCTATTATATTTACAAAAGAATAAACGATCTATGGATATCCAACTGATAAATCATTTAATGCAACACATACAGCTGCTTTATGATGTCCATTGTATTGTCTAATCGTTTCTCCATTTTGAAGTTCCCATAATCTCGCCACATGATCAGAAGAAGCTGTAACCAAATAGGCTGAATCAGCGGAGAATGCACAATCCCACACCCAGCGTTGATGACCTTGTAAGGTCAATAAAAGCTCAAAGTTCTTTTCAACATTCCATATTTTTGCTGTGTTGTCAGCTGAACAAGTAGCTAAAAGTCTATTCAAAGTTAATGTTTCTTAACAAAAGATATAAATAAAAGACACCCTTACTTTGTATCTGGACTTAGCATGACTCGAAGAATATAGTTCGAATGTGCTTGAAATTTATGAATAGGTTCAACTTCACTTGTATCTGACCCATTGGGCAACCTCCATACAAAGCAATTTCCCTAATACGAAGTCAGTTTCCTATTTCCTCCTTTTCTAAGCGATAATCCTTACCTTATTATTTACTGCGATCAGTAAAGATCCGTCCGATGCCACAGTAACTGAGCGCATAGGCACATCTTCTTCAGGAACCTATGTATATAGGTCAATATCAACCTATAGCCCCTTTCATCTTTCTTACCAGCTCATGGGTGCATGAATGAGCAGTCAAATCCCATATTTTGACAGCGCCGTTTTGATCACAAGTAATTAATTCACCTTGATTGGCATGCATAACGGCATCTGTAATGGGTGACCCATTATCGAAATTACGAGTCAGCACAGGGTTTCGTCCTGAGCGGGTATCCCATATTTTTAAATGTCCATCTTCACTAGCTGTAAACATCCATCGTCCTTCACCGTGAAATCCTGTGGCAATCACATTGCCTGTATGTTCGCCAAATACAACGAACTACTCAAAAGTTAGTAAAGCCCATTTTGCTTGCAAAATACAACTTACCGGACTGTCGTTATTACTGGTGATGTCATACAATCGAACCGAGTGGTTACCTGTTCAACTTTGATTAAAAAAAGATGAAATCTAAAAGTGCAATGTCTAATTTACCAGCTGCAGCCAACACAGTTTTGTCGGGTGATATACATAAACGATTAACTTGCTAATAATTCAATGAATTTTAAACATGTTCAGAGAAATGGTTTTTTTTTGCTTACAGAATCAGGATGTTTTATTGTTTTGGAGCAGATACCATTGAGCGCTTCCCAGAAACGAACAGTATTATCGTATCCAGCAGTAACTAGAATGACTGAGTGGCTATCATTTTGAAGAGAGTGTTGATACTGTTGCATTTGAGTGTAATATTGTTGGTCTTGCTGTTGTTGTTGCTGTTGCTGTTGCTGTTGCTGTTGCTGTAGAAACCTGTGTTTATGTCTTTGTTTTTGCTGCTGTTGCAAATCTTGGTCGTCAGACATACTAGTTTAAGAAAAAAAAACAGAGAATCATGAACAAGATAAAATCTCGCTGTAACTCCGCCAATGAAAGAAGACATAAAATTCGATACTGTGGTGGCTAATTTCTTGGATTTTCTTTATTAGAGCATGTCTTTGATTGAGGTAAGGTTTTCAAACAAACGTTATAGAATTTACATATAGTTAACTGGCGACTTTTAAATTTTCTGGTATTTAGACATGTTCGAAAGAATGAACCTCAAGTATAATTCTGTAATTGGTAGGTGTCTCACTAAGTACAGGGGGAAAGTGTGCCTTTATTATTTTGTCAGTGTATACAGTAAAAGGTCATCTAGCCGCGAATGGGTCAAGGTTAACAACACGATATCTGTAGGATTCTTCTCCAAAGTCTCTCTGTGTTTTAAACCTTGACATTGGACAATTGTTTGTCTCTATTTTTACAAAAAGAGCATGCTTTGATAAAACTCTTTTCACCATGTGCCCTTAATTTTTGAGTAGCAGTTTTGCGAAGCTTGATTTTCCCTTTTCTACAGCCTATCTGATCTTTTTGCTCTTAACAAAACTAGGACCAAAAAAAAAGCCACGCCGCGTTCATTTAATTTTATTGAAATGCAGATTATCTCTCTCACCATTTCTGCTCATTTCTTCCTTTCTCTCTTTTTTTTTTTTTCTGCAAGTATGGCTACACCACAAGTACCTAACAATATTCCTCCCAGTAACAAAAATAGCGCTTTCTCTGGAAACATTCCCCCTGCTGCTTTGAATGCATTGAATACTTTAAAAAACCAAGCCAATTTTTACTTGACTCGTCTTGACAAAGAACTCGCTAAACACGAGTATGCAATTGAAGTTGAACGTAAAACCGGCATACCCAAGTCCTATGTCGTTCTTGGCGCATCTGCTGTTTTCTTCTTTTTGGTGTTTTTCAATTTGGGTGCTCAGTTATTGACAAACATGCTTGCATTTGTTTATCCAGGTATGTGGGTAATATAAAAGACTATCTTGTGGAACTAACTCTATTACAAAACAGCATATGCATCTTTTAAGGCGATTGAGACACCCAATACAGATGACGACACTCAATGGTTGACCTACTGGGTAGTTGTTGCTTTTGCTCAAATCATTGAATTCTTTTCTGATATTTTGTTGTATTGGTTCCCTTTTTATTACACTTTTAAAACCCTCGTTATTCTTTGGCTTCTCTTGCCCCGATTTAGAGTAAGTCGTCACTATTTAACTTTTATGCTTTTGATTTAATGTTTGTATTTTATAGGGTGCCGAAATTGTATACAAGCATGCCCTACGTCCTTTCTTGTTAAACGCTGAAGCAAAATACAGACAACAATAATAATTCAATTAAACATTTTTTTTGCATTTCCAAATAAATTTTCATTATACATCGAGACACATTATTGTATGAAAGGTGTCAAACACAAATTTGTATTTATTGTTATGGTTTAAGATCTGGGCTTTTCCTTCTTTTCCTTGTACAAAGCGAGGAGAGAGACACCAGCGACCTTGACGACCTTGAAACGGACACCAGGAATATCACCAATAGCGCGACCCTTACGACCGAAACCGGCAATCAAAACTTCGTCGTTTTCATCGACATAATTCAAACAACCATCGTTGGGGACGAAAGCAGTGACCTTCTTACCGTTCTTGATGAGTTGAACACGGACACACTTACGAATAGCAGAGTTAGGTTGCTTAGCTTCAACACCAATCTTTTCAAGAACAATACCCTTGGCGTGAGAAGAACCACCGAAGGGAGAAGAACGGAAAGCAGTACCGAGAGCTCTCTTCTTGTATTGTTTATCAGCCCAACGTTGATCACGACGGTGAATACGAAGCTTACGAGCAGCGTTCAAACCTCTAGGTTGTCCTTTACCTAGAAAGAAATAAATGCAATTAGTGTCAATCGTCACATAATAATTGCTGAATAGTCAAAATGGTCCAGTTATAAAGAAAACAGTAGAGTAAATGTCATTTATCCTTAGCATGGACAAGTCAATTATCGTAATGAGCTTTTTGTTGGTAGATATCCTATATCGTCCTATGCATCCATTCATCCACTGTTACACATATTATACTGGTTTATTTCCTTCCTCTTTTTTTTTTTTTTTCTGACTATTCATAGTATACGCACCCATGATGGATTATTTTTAAAAAGGAGGGTTATACAGTTTGCCTTTACTTGCTTCTTCTTACTCCTCTCAGGCTACACTCACATCAGAAAAAGGTAAATACCGGACCGGAACTGGGTTCGGACTAATAAATTTGTTTTTTTTTTTTTTCTTTGCAAAGTATAAACACGGGATGAGAGGCCACTACCACCGTTGAGGTAATTTGATTGTCTATTACAGTAGTATTACTATTTTCATTATATAAGCTTACGAAACTGCTTACAAATTTGATCATTGGTTAACAAAGTCAGCGCGGATAAAAAGAAAGTGTCTTCTCTCTGCCGCAGAGAAATGTATAGGTCGAACAATTGTTATGGCACTATCCATAAAAATGAAAGCTAAAAGACTTTATTATATTAAGACCATGTGTAAGGGAACCTTAAATATGCAAAGTGGCCATGAATATTGGTTACACTTAATCTAAAAGATTAAAAAAATTGCAATATTTTTTTTTTTTCTACTCCTCTTCTTTATCTTTTTCTTTAGAATGTTACCTAATTCTCGAATGATACCATCTAATAACGATCAAAGACGCAGATCAAATTCTATGATAAATGATAAAAAAGGATTAATATCTAGATTGTTGACTACAACACCATCTTCTTCAATACCAAAAGAATATAATCAACCTGTATATCCAAATAATGTTAGACCTAAATATGAATCTGTATTAGGGATGCAAGAAAATACTCGCCCACGCTCGTCTTCTTCAACGTCTTCTATTGTAATTATACACTCTTTTCTGTAATCTTCTTTAAACTTATTCCCTTTTAGAATCAAAAATCCTCAAACAGTTTTACAAAACTATTCAGAAAAAAGGAAAAGGTACTACATCCAAACACAGACAATACATTAAATACTAACAACTCATAGATAATCGAGTATTCTGAGGAAGACGATCAACCAAAAGTTCGACCTGTAAATCAACGTCTATCTCAACGTCACTCGAAAATTCCACTTGCTCCACCACCACAACATATACCACGAAACAGAGCTATCTCTCAACCTGATCTTCAACACTTGTTAGCTAATTTACCACCTGAACTCAACTCAGCCACCAAAACAGTTGCATCTGTACCTCTAGTCCTCGAGAAAACAGAGCGCCCATTGTCTGTTCGAAAATCAACAGGCTCCTTTTCCATTTATTCTACTTTCGGTGGTTCCGATGAAGAACATATTGGAACTACATCAGACGATGACGACGACGATTTTGTCGATGCTACTGGAGTCTCACAAGAAGAAATTGAGAAAGAAAAACAACTTGCAGAACAAATGCTGCTATCCAAACGACTTGCAGATGAACACAAAAACACAACAGACGAGGACCTTGCAAAATCCATGCTTAATTGGAAGAGACACAGCGGTAACAGTAAACGGTGGAGTAGACAGGAATTGACGAATGAACCGAAAATAGAAGAAATCATTGTAGTAGATCCAAGTAAGGAGAAATTACAGCCCATCACTATACTGGCTCTTCGTGAAGAAGCAGAGAAAACACTCTCGGGAAAAATACCAGATCAATTACCTCCCCCGCAATCACAAGAATTACCTTCACCGCCAAAGATGTTGCAAGCACTATCAACAGAGTTCTCGAAAACGCTAGATGATGTCTGGAATAGCAAAGAAGAATATCATTTTGAACTACAACAGCACGACGATTCAGAAACGAACAATGTCAAAGCAACAGCAAGGAAGTTATGGAATGAAGATGAGTCTACTATTGCTAAAGAAAAGATGGCAGAGTGGTTGGGACAGCCGTATGTTTAAGCTCAATGATTTCTTTTTTTTTTTGTAAAAAGTACTAATTTTTTTTTTTTTTTTTTTTTTTTTTGTTAAAATACTAATTTTTTTTTTTTTTTTTTTGGTTCGTTAGAAAACCTTTTGAGAGTGCTGTACTCGTCGAATACATGCAGTATTTTGTGTTTACTGATATGCGATTAGATAATGCTTTCCGAAAGCTATGTAGTAAACTTTATTTCAAAGCAGAAGCGCAACAAATTGACCGTATCCTTGAATCGTTTGCAAATCGATATTGGGAATGTAACCCTGAATGTATTTTTGGCAGTGCAGGTACAAGGAAAAAAAAAAACTTGTTAAAGTAGTCATTGATCAACTATTTATTGCAGATATTGTGTATGCAGTTGTGTATTCTTTATTGCTCTTAAACACTGATCTCCACGTTGCTCAAGGAAGCCACGCACGCATGACACGTTCAGAATTTATTCGTAACACAATGTCGACAGTTCGAGATCAGCGAGACCACGAGGGACATACGGGATACAAAAACAAAGCCGCTATAAATAACAGAAATTGGGAATCAGAGCTTGAACAAAACCTTAAAGTAAAGTCTATATACTCAATGTTGGTATTGTAACTGACCTTCTACAATAGGATATGTACCTTTCAGTGAAACATTATCAAATTTTACAGCCACTTTCGGAAGGCAGAGAGAAACGTACAAGTATCTTGGGCAGTCGACGTGCAGCTGGCATTAAGCGTAGTGTGGGTTCAATCATTCGTAAATCCGGAAGAGAAAGCATGTTTCTTCCGGAAGGCTCCATCAAGTCACCACGACGTGACTCATTTTCATCCAATACAAGCTCGAGCGCGACATCTTGTGCATCGCCGACCATGGTGCCATACAGTTCATCGCTCTTCTCCAGCGAAATGCCCTATTACAAAGAAGGTGTTGTTATGAAGAAACACTTATTAGAAAGTGAAAACCAGAAGGCTCGTCATCGGGAATGGCGCGACTGTTTCTTAGAAGTTGGAGGAGAGGGTGAATTACGCATGTATGCCTTAGGTGATAAACATCTCTTTAGAAACTCAACAGCGGATATCTTTAATTCAAGAGCAAGTAAGCAAATACAATCTTATAATGGCCAGTGGACAGTAAGCTTAAAGAAAAAAAAAAGTGTTTATATTTGCGTTTATTAAATCCGTAACTATTATAGCTTCATTCACAGCTAGTTGGTAAAGTTATGCTGAACCATACATTATCCAATATATTACCTCCTCCTGGATATAATCGTCATCGACCTCATGTGTTTGCACTTCAGCAAGCAGATGGTGGTGTATATTTATTCCAAGTACCATCTTCTGAAGAAGCGCAGGAATGGGTGGCAACATGTAATTATTGGGCTGCACGTGGTAGCAAAGAACCACTACCGGGCGCGGTCAGTAATATGGATTACGGATGGGGTAGCTGTTTAAACGATGTGATTATGGACCTGGATAAGGGACAGGGTTATGCATCTGACCTGGATCCTGATAGTATTGTACTCGCAGATTGGGTGCCACCACAACCTACTATGGTTTCTAGTACACTTGACGAAAGGGAACAATATAAAAGTTTACAAAAGTACCTCGCTGGACTTAACGAGGAGATCAATCAACACCGAGATATGAAAAGTAAAATTTTGATCAAGGTAAAGATTATAACAATGTTAAATAGAGTTATAAAGCTAAACATTTTTTTTAGTTCCCTAGTAGCTGTAATAATCACATTAAGGCACTCAATAACTGGGAAGCAAGATCTAAATATTTACTACATGATATTATCAAATACCAGCACTATTGCGATGCTTTAGAAAAAAGTTTAGAGAAAAAAGTGGTTCACAAAGAACAAGAAAAGTTAATATTTAAGTCAAGCAATGTGGATTTGTTTGACGAAATCAATCAGGAGCTTTCATTACAGCTTTGATAATAATAAGATAGAAGAAAGATGTAGCATAGAAATAAACTCATATATCAACTTAGTACATATATACATTTACATATTCCTATACATGTGTCAGTAGAAATGCATGTTAAGACGCTGAATACGTAACTATTAGTGCAAGGAAGAAATCCACCCATTTTTTACACGCTAACAAAATGTAGCAGATATACGAGCCATTTACAAAGTACATATTAAGAAAGACATCGATATGCGTTCGCTTATTACAGCTCTTCCCCCCTTTTCTATTGTTAGGTTTTCTCTCGTCCTCAGAACCTTATTTCAATCTATCTTTTGATTTTTTTGGGGACCGAATTTAATTCCTGTTTGCCCTTTTTCTTCACTTTACTGTTTTTTTTTTTTTTTTTTAAAAAAATGAATGTCATTGTATTCAAAAAGAAAGTCCAAGACGATGAATATATGGACGCCTTGTTAAAACACAATTTTACACCAATATTTATTCCAGTGTTAGAGCATCAACTGGATAATATCCAACTCATAAAAACAATACTTTACAACGGGCCAAAAAGAGAGAAAATAACGGGTTTAATCGTTACTTCGCAAAGATCAGTAGAAGCCATCGAAGCCTGTATTAAAGACACCCTTGAAGAAAATATCATTGACGAATGGAGTGCTTTGCCCAAATACGTTGTAGGCGCACAAACAGCTAAAGCATTATCAAGTATACCATTATTTGAAAATACACAGGATTGTCATTGGATAGTCAAGCCCAAAGCATTAGATTTAATAAAGTATATCCCAAAAGACGATAAACAAAACTTCCTTTTCCTGGCTGGTGATAAAAGAAGAGATGTCATTCCACAGACTCTGGAAGAACATCATGTGCGGTATAGAGAAATTCAAAGCTATTCTACCCACATTCACCCCGAATTACATTTAAATTTAAAGCGATTACACCATGAGCGTGTTCCCATCGAATGGGTAGCCCTATTCAGTCCTTCTGGTTTAGAATTTATCAAAACTGCAATACGCAACAATACTGAACTTTTGAATTATTACTTTTCCAACACAACAAAAGTTGCTTCAATAGGTCCAACAACAACAGATGCTATTAAGCAATTTCCCTTTAATCCAAACCTTACAATTGTAACTGCTGAAAAACCAGATGCCAAACATTTAGTAAAAGCAATGATTGAATAAAATAGACGCGTTTTTTAATTTGCTATAGTTATCCCTTTTTTTTTTTTTTTTTTTTTTGTAAGGGCAGGAATACTATTATTAAATAAAACAACCAATGACCACATAGCATTTACTTGCTGCATTGCCCTGGTCAGATCGCGGTGCGAAGAGAAGAAAACCCCCTTTTGGGATTAAAGGGCAGGAAAAAGATATTAAATTTAGACATGCACAAAAAGCTTTCGATTTAAATGTAAAATCCTTAAGACAGTTGGTCGGCTTTGACCGTGCCAGATGGACTTTGCAATAAAAAATATGTTTTTTGACGCCATAACATCCCGATTCCAAAAAATATTGCATCGGTTGCAGATCAATATTTGATGCATTTCTTTGGCGTTATCGCCTTCTCCATGCTTCAAATTCTTCAAATTATTTGATAGGCAGGAGTTACAGGTCTATATAATACGAAATGACTCCCCCAAACTTTTCGCCTTACCTTAGCTGTCTGTATATAATATCGGCAACGCCATGTCTCAGTAAGCTGTGAAACATCAATACTTCCTAAACTTCTTTCATCTAGGCTCATTTCAGCAGTTTGCGTATATATGTTATTTAAAACGACTTATTATTTCAGCTATTTGAAACATGCTTGAGAGATGGCCGAGAACGCGCTGACTTGCTGTTTGCAATGTCACAAGTGGAATAATCGTCAAAAAATCGTTAATAACCGCGCAAAACACGAAATCCAGCGTCGACAGGTTTAATTAAGTGTAATCACTAGACTATATGCAGTTATGTATTTCAATAAATAGGTGGCAAGCTCGCTGATGATCAGCTAGCTGCTGTTTTACTGGATTTGAATCGTAGTTGATATGACTTTTGAAACAAAAAATAAAGTCGCGATCTTCTTAAAATTCATGGTGCAGTTGTGAAAAAGTGCTATCAAGCCTTACTAAACACCACATAGAAGACACATATACTTTTAAAAGATGGATTAGTTTATTTCTATATATAAGTAACAATATCCAATCAATACTATAAACTATCATAATAATAGGTGCTACTAAACTATTTACAAGTAGGTGTGCTATACACCTTTATTGATCAATGCTGTTGATTGTACTTTTGAAGCCGCGTATTTTATCGCATTCTTCATGTAAATTTACTGCAATTGGACTATTCCAAGTACCAGAAGCAATAAATTCGCGAGCATAACGAAGACAAAGTTCTTCTCTAAAATTTGTATAAAGCTTTTTGTTAAATACTCTCTATATAAGGTTGCTTTTTTTTAATAACGAGCTATTACATAATTGTCGATCTACATTACCTCTTTCTTTCTTGTAGCTTCTGGGTAAGCATGTGATTGATGAATAATAAAGTCTTCGGGGAGAACATAGTAATCGATACCAGAAATATACATCTCGTACAAACACGCTGCCTTATTAGCGCCATAGCCAATGAATCTTTCTTCACACCATGGAGAGGATTCACGCTTGAAAATCACATAGGGTTCATATGAAAAATTGTAGTCTGTGACCTTATAAATTTTGTCCGCTGTATACCATTTCGCATAGTTGGTGGAAGCATGGCCATTCACCCAAGTACGGTGGAACATGTCTACTTTCTCTTGGTCGTACACGAGTTCAAGGAGCTCGTCTTTTGTCTCTGGGAAATGGGTGTAGTCGGCACCATCTAGGTGGTCAAGATATTCAAAAGCAGGAACGACCAATGCAGTATGTCCTTCTCGAAGCATCTGCATAAGCTGTGAATTTTGTAAGATGTGATTTCTAAAATCAGTGCATGGGTAAAAGTCGATATCAAGCATCATGATGTAATCAGTCCGAGCATAAAGTTTTGCCACATTTCTCCACATGTTGAATTGGCGGTCGAATTTGTCGATAATTAAATGAATATCTACATAGTTCCTCATATCCGGATTACTGTTTATTGTCTCGTCGAGTTGAGATAAAATGGCATGTTTGGTTTCATCATCATTGATATGAACGACGGCAGAGATGGGGCCTTTATATTTGGAAGCTAGCCTACTGATAATTGGAAAGCGATCGGATGTTACAATGGTAGATATAGAAATATCCTCGTTGTGAAAATAAGAGGTTGCTTTTGAGTAATAAGGTGTGATATTTGATGATCCCATGGAAGTACTTGACAATTTTGACTGTAAAACTGAATTAGACATTACTTCTTGCAAATATGAATGGTATATAATCTCTTGTTTTATGATAGATTGATTTGCATTCATGGGTCGTGCTTCATGTAAACCTCTTCTAGCCCTTGTATGTGGCGTATTTGTCAGCTTGTAAAAATGAATTGAGGCATAGATGATAGTAAAGGTTGCATAAACAAGAAAAACATATTTAAGAAAGCGTTTTAGTGATTTGGGTATATGTTCCATTGACATGATGAGGGAAGTGAAGAAGAACAGAGAAAGAAAACTAAAAACTAAAAAAAAAAAAAAAAAGTATTTATGTGTCTTTATGCTGATTTTCTATGATTTCTACTCAGAAAAAAAAAAAAAAAAAAGGCGGAGCTCGACGGTAAAGCAAATAAACGCCCATATATAAAAATAGAATGTTAGCTATATAAAATACAGTCATATCTATCTTTTAACAATACGGCAGCTTGTAGGTATATATGTATGAACTAAAAAGATCAGGCTTCAGGTCGTGCTATGTTAATTATCTTGGCGAAAAAAATAAACTTTCTAATTTAAACCTTTCTATGAAACACAAAACAGAAGTTTGTTTACGTATTGACAAAAAAACAGAGCAACAATAAAACCTCAAAAGCAGGGAAAGTAGCTGGATTTTTTTTTTTCCCCTTTTTGAACCTGTTTAAATGATTTTGAAACATGCTCTATTATAATGAATTCATAAAAATATAGCTGCTTGGCTGTCAAAAATCTAAAATTCAGTGATACGCAAATAGTCGAAGCACAAGCTGTCATGTCATGTTGTGCTAATTATAACGTATACTATGTGCTTCAAAAGTTAAAAATTCTACCATTTAGCACACTAAAAGTGCACTTTAAGGCTATAAAAAGGCCAGAAATTTCAATATCAGAAGGTACGAAAATAAAAAAAAAAAAAAAAAGTCGCGCTTTTATATGGTAGTTTATTTTAAGACCTAAAAAACTTCAAATGCCTCCTGACTTGGGGAGCTTTGCTCTACGTGTAAAACCTAATGAAAATAGAATGAACTTATAAAAAAGAAGCACTATTGATCGCATTTTCAAGGCTCGTTGAGAGAAAACCTACAAGATTCACAAAATGAAAAATGGATACCATTGTTCATGACTCGTAGGCACAGGAGTCAGCATGATTGTAAGCTATTCTGGACCTATATTAAGCAATATGAACACAGGCGGGAATAGAAAAGCAAATCTTGTGCAAGAACCTTTTTTACCCGTGCGCTGTCAAAGTCCAACAGGGACCACAATCACATGTCCGCTACTATTATTACATTGTATTCCCATCATTTCTCATAGCGCCTCAACATGCTCGATATCGTCGCTTGTCGGTTAAATTTATGTACAGATCTTGATTAGCGCAAAATTCTATAAATTGAAAGTCCATGTCTAGAGGAGGTCTTGGCAGTCAGCCAATATTGCCTTGACCTCCTTTTTTCTAATTCGCCACACTGAAACGTTCATTGTGTACCCATATATAGATTGTTTGGGAAGCCACAATATTATAAGTCCTTTCACAAAGGTACTGCTGGTAAAAAGGAAGGGATTTTTAAAAAAAAAAAAAAAAAAAAAGGAGGATAGTAGCCTTTTTACCCCTTTTAGTTTGTAAAGCGTTCAGAGAGGCACACAAGTTAAAGAGCAAGTGTTACTGTCAATAGATTGAAAGTCCTTGGGCTCTCCGCAAAACGTAGATGCTGAATGTGAGAGCAAGTAAAAATGCTCATACATCAAATTGGCCCTTTTTTCTGTGTGTTTTGGCGATCCAATTATTGTTCTGCCATCCTGCCGTGCCATTACTTATTTTTAACGGTGCTAGTTTTAGCCCAACTGAAATTAGTCCTATACTATTGTCACCATTATATATTTATTTTTGACAATGGAAGAGAACTTAAATTAACTATAGCTACATGGAAAGTCTCCATTTTGAACGTTAATGACTATGACGATTTTCAACTATCATATGCATACCTAAGGCTGATGATACAAGAGAGCACATTTTTGACATTTTATTGAATTCCAAGCAGAACAGTTCAAGGCTTTTCCACATACTTTACTTGGCATTGATTTCTTTTTTTCTTATATATGTATAACTATTTTACATTTACATTTAATGACGGAACAAATTTACAAGAATCTACCCGACGAGGTTTTGGTCATTATATTTAGATAACTAAGGAAATCTGATCTGCCTCAATGTCAAATAGTATGTCGCTCATGGTATATGACTGCCACTCGGTTATTTATGAAAAGCATTTCCTTAATGTGCAACAGTCAAGTAGAAACATTTCTTCGTTGCATCGATAATCACCCTTTCTATGCTGAATTCGTTCAACGCTTTCATATCGACAGCGACTGATGCTATCTAACATTAACAGCTACTATAGATAACGAGCATTTAAAGGAATTATTTTCTCGTCAATTTTTAAATGTAAAAGAACTAAAGTGGAGAGGGTTCTGGGCGGTTGAAGATAGTGGTATTTATAAAAAAATCATCAAAGCATGTCCAAATGTCGAAAATATAGACATTAATGAATGTATAAATGGAAAACAACTGATAAAACACTTGATCTTCAAATATCAACAATCGCTGACACACATAGACACCTATTTGTGGGACATGTCTCCTTCCTATTCATATCTCCAAGCTTTTCCTCGTTTGCAGCATCTTGTACAATCCAGGAATACAACTCCCAACTGGGAGAACTGTCTATCTTTGTTTCATAAAGAATTTACTTTAAAATCATTAGGATTAGGTAAACAAACTAATGGCAAAGAGGGTTTTATGGAAAGATACTTGGAAAAATTAACCAAGGAAGAACAAAGCAATATAATTGAAAAGCTGTCAAAACTTAAAGTCTTAAAGCTAGGTGATGTAGCATGTTTTCGATATTCAATACAGTTCATCTCTCGATATATGACAGGATTACAAGATTTCACATACGAAGCCTTAGTCAATGATACGGCTGATTTAGACGTACAGGGAGGACTTACAGAATTGCAGGGCTTGGTATGTCGTTTGCCCGATCTCCAGCTTGATTTTAGATCAAAGCAAGAATTTCTGCTCGACAGTAGTGTAGCAACACTTTGCGAGAAACACTATAACCAAATACCAGCAAACAGGCAATGCCCGGAAAGAATATTATGTGTAAGAACTCAAGAGTATATCGAAGACGATGACAGGATTTTCTTTACGTTAATATCAAAATCACTTGACATTTATCGTTTAAAAAGACAAATTATAATCGATATTGAAGAGGTATCACCTCGATTTCTTCGCTTTCTTCAAGAATGTGTTTCAAAATGCAATGTAAACACCTTGATATTACCTTTCGAAAGTCGGAAACGCTCCTTTGATGAAAGCATATCAATATTCCAGAAAGCCCTCAGCTCAATGCCTTCAGTTACAAAGGTGTTGCTAACTGTACCTCGCAAGAAAACAAATTATAATATTATCTTTCGAACAAAACAACCTATATTTCCTCAAGTAACGCATCTAGAACTAGACCCAATAAAACAGATTAGACTGCAATTTATCTGGGAGACTTGCCTAAACATGTTTCCCAATCTCAAACATCTGAAATTGAAATACTCCTGTGGTGTTTTCAAGAATAATAAAGTAGAATATCAAGTATATCTCCCCAACATCACGTTAGAATACCTGCGCTTAGATGTCACCCCTTTGGTGTCCAAGATGAAACAAATCCTTTTTGTCAATAGAACGAACTTTGTGCTTGATGTACAAACCAAGCGTTTACAACAACTGTATAGTGTGGATCTTAGAGAAGGTGGACCTATGATAAGCAGAATAGACAATCCACCTCCTGCTCGTTATTTTGATGGAGAGAAAATAGAAATCTTGCGTATACATGTTATTTTGACTGATGTCCAATTTATAACTATGTATTTATTCAGAGCCGCTCTAAGTCCATCTTTCCCTGCTAATAAAAGTGGAAGGTACTTTGATTGCCAGCCCGAAGACATTATCGAACTCAAGCTGAATACACGTTCATTAAAACAGCCTTATATGCACTGGGGATTTGTTAGTACACCGAATGTATCGTTGAAATAGAATAAATAAACAGAAATTGCCCCTATATTTACACTTGTATACTGTAGATAGGTTTTTTAAAGCAGACATTTCAGGTGTAGCTTATAGCTAGTATAAACTACTATGACGCTCAATCTTTTAAGGCTTTTATAAAAAGCGCTTAGTTGTCATGCGCCTTGTTACTCCAGCCTATTGAAGCTTATGCTGATCACATATCTTGAGACTAAACTATCTGGAATTCTCCTCACTTCAACCATTTACTTTCGTTTTCTAGTTTTTACATAAAATCAAAATCAAGTGTATATGTATTCATGTTACGTGCTGCATTAATAGCTAAATTCATTGTTTATATTCTTTTTTTTTTAAAAAAAAAAAAATGCACGAGGAAGTTGCTCTTTTCAACAATGTACATAGTAGACTATATAATATATTTATACTAGACTTCACTATAGTTAAGAAATCTTTGCCATTGGGAATGTGTCATTGAAGTTTTTCAAGTTTTCTTCCTAGTAAAACCTCAACACTAAAAGTGTGTGATATCTTAGGTTGCTCATTTGTTGTATCGACCAGTAAATAGATATAATAATTACCTGGCGTCGATGAGGGACTTGTATCCTTCATACTGCCCATTCTGAACACATGCAATCTTGTGTCCAGTAACTCTCAATGAAATCCCAGAAAATTGACCATCTGGAAGTAAGTAACCGTTCGAATTGTATATTCCTCACCACTGTGTTTGGCTACATCGTTTTTGGAAACAGTAGCGGCTGCCAAACTGCAACTATTGTTAGGAGAAATCCCACATCTTAGATGGTCGAGAGTTACAGAGACATAGAAAATTACGCCTATTTTAATCAATTATTGAATTTGTCAATGGGAAGTGCTATCCTAACACACTCAACGCACGCGAAAAAAAAGTATTACCGATTGGTTAATCACCAGTCGCTAGGCTATTGATCCGTTAAGGTCTCTGTTTCGACAAAGAAAGGCTTTTAAAGTTAAATGAACAGTTGTTTCCTCCGTCAAGTATAGTTATTGATTGAAAGGCAACTCAAATGGAAAATCACGATACAGTAATCGATAAGGATCATAGCTGAGGGCGGCATTTTTTCTTCCTGTTTTTTTTGTGACTAAAAACCACTACCTGACTTTGAGTGTAATTTATTGCTATTTCAGAGCAATAGAAAGTAGATATACAAGACAATATTTGCCGACCCTTTCCTCTCCGTAAACATAGGAAATACACGCAAAAATAAACTTTTGCCATTGTCACTTTTCGTAATGCTTTGCACTCTTACAATGAATCACGCATTTCAAAAAGTTACTTTTTGCTTTAAACTATTGTACGACTCAGACCACGAAAGGCTCAACCAAGTCACGTAAATACATGCTATAGACCCCAAACCCCCCTTTATCCCCCGTTAAATAAAGGCGTCGACTTGGGACCCAGTACATAAACAAACATACAAACAAAACAATCCTCCTTAAAAAATTAATTAACGTGTACATACCAACCTTAAATAGCCTGTTAATAATTCGCCCACGTGGATTCCCCCCTATTTTCTCTACCAGTGAAACGCTAAAGTTTGCACGTTATCATTTACTGTATGTTTTTTTTGGAATGACTTCAAAAAAACACGAATGAAACTAATTAAGACCAAGATGAGTAAAAGCTACAGCTTACAGGATACACTAATCAAGTTGGAAGAGCGCTTTTGTTGAAGGAATAAATGGTCACTTGAGCTAAGGTTAATGAAACGATAATTTTTTTCAAGCGTAAAGATCATGCACACAGTAATAAAAGCTGCCCCCTTTATTCATCCATAAGGAGTAAGGTGCTTACTAAACAAAGGCATATTTTCATTAGCCGATAGAAAATTTTCAAGAACCGTGACTTTTCTTTGCCGTGACTTTAAATAATTATAACGGCGTTCCAAAAAGAAGAGTTTGCATGAAAAAGCCACAAGAAATTAAATATAAAAAGAGCCCATTTCTCTCCCTTTCTTTCCTGTTTTTTTCAGAAAAAAAGTTCAAACGGAAAGGGGACATCGGTTCCCTAGATCTTTGGATAAAAGCGCAAGAATAATGCTTTTTTACATCAAATGTCTCCCATATCAAAAGGTAATGTACAACAAGAGCAAAGGTTAAACGATGGGTTTTCTAACAGGTATTTTCCTGTAGTAAATCTTCTTCTGAACTGCTTCCCTCTCTTCTCTTAACAAGAACCAAAGACGCGTGGTGCCTCTCTCTCTCTCTCTCTCTCTCCAAATCGTGTATGCCCTCTCTACTCTGGTGCACTGCTTCTCTTTCCATTGGTTGTTGCAAAGACTAGGATTATTGGCTTTTTGCTTTCCTTTCCATGGGGCCACTATAGCGTTGAACATTTGTTTAGCTGCCTATATAGTGAAGTCATTAATTAAAAGCACCCCCAAATCGTGTGAAATGCATTGTTTGGTCTCTGGCGCTTTTATTTTTTCTTTCTGTTCCTACAGACTACTATAGCGATGATAAATCTGCCTATATAGTACGCGTCATTGCTTTCTCCTCGCAGAAACTACCAATACGGTAGAGCTCAATGACTGGGGAAAAGAACTAGCTCTTTTTGCTGTAGCCTTTGAAAAAATAAGGAGTCTCCCTTATCGGATTATCTCTATTGGTCGCGCTTTTTGGCGATATCTCATTTGTACTTCTATACTTGCTTCCGTCTCCAAATCATCTTGCATACTCTATTACTACTCTACATTGGTCCATTTTACAAGTCTCCATCATTAAACCATACTGATGCTGTATACTTTGAAAATTTCTACCACTTATATACCCTGCTACTATTCTAATTATAATATTAATTTACTACTTTTGCCTCTCTTGTAAATAAAACCAATATTCTAACAAGGGCTCCGATATTAGTTGAGCTTACCTTGCTTTCTAAACTTTACTAGTACATTTTGACGCATAAAATCGACGAGTTACTAGGTTTTGCACAGGTGTGAATGATTATAAAAGCATTGCTCTAAAAGCTGCCTTGAAATCTGTTAATTTAGATGGCATAAAGTAATGACACACTTACTACCCGTGCTGTTTCCTTGCTGGTGCTTCCTGTATATTTATCTCAGCTTCCACAAGAAAGGCCACTGGCCAGTAAGATTAGATATTGAGCGTGCTGCAGCGACGTGCTATTTTATAGGCTTTATACCTCTCTATTATTCATCGCAAGTGCAACCAATACAATTGTTTATACCACTTTTTTTGTCATTATGGTAATAATCATTTCAAGTACAGCATTGTACTCATGAAGCACATGATTAAGATCACTTGAATTTAATCATTTTTCCCCAATTAACGTGGCTCTGAAAGTATAATTATGCAGCAAAAAGGAATACAGGAACTTTCGCTCTCCGTTGACAGCTTTTAAAATTTTTTTTTATCTCTTTTTGTTCTTTGCACAATGTCAGAAGAATTAATAAAGGTAATTTAATTGAGTGGCATATATTAAATTGTACTGAGATTTCGAACAAAAAAAAAAAGTTACTGAAGCCTCAATTGACAACTTTATCAGATAAAAGCACAAGGGATCGCCCTGTTAAAAGACGAGCTATAGAATTCATCAAGAAAGAAACATTGCAGTCCAAATTAGCGTCCAGTACGATTAGAGATCTTTTAGAGGCTTTCCATAAATCTTTTTTTGTTTGTAGTGAAAGTGATATAGAATATGTTCGAGAGCAAACTGTTGTTATGCTTGAAGAGTAAGTCAAACAAGTAAAATAGTGCGTGTATGTATTTACTCGTCTTAGGTTAATAAAGCAAAGTGAAGAAGGAAAGATAGGAAAAGCTGTCATTGAAAATGTATTAAATCAAGCAGCAAAGCGTATGGTTGAAGAGGAAACAGAAGAAATACGAGTTGGGTGGATGGACGTAGTGATCAAATTACTGGAAAAACTAAAAGGGACCGATGTGACTGTCACAGAAGGAGAAGCGTTTATGAAATTGATTCAAATCTCAGGGGAAGATCCATTTCCTGAAATACTTAAGCAATGCGGGAAGTTGATTTTGCTGTATTCACAAACGCAAAGCAAATCTGTGGATTATGCTTGTGATCGTATGGTCCGATTACTGTTCCCTTTACTTACTCACAAACATACAGCAGTTAGGGTGATAGGCATTAAGGTAGGTCAAGCTAACCAATGATGCTTCCGTATTAATTGGGATATTTAGGCGACAGAAGGCGTACTGAAGGCATCGCCCAAGGGAATGTATTTACTGTTTGAGTTTAATGACAAGTTAGGTCGAGAACCTTTGATTCCTGGATTAATCTATGATCCATCTGCTTTGGTGCGTGATAGTTTATTTATGGTTCTTTCTAATTTACTGTGCGACTGGCCACCCCGCTTTAGATATCAATATGGGGGTAAACTATTACCAATTATACTTTCAGGCAAATTTGATGAACTTCCAAGCGTACAAACAACGTGTAAATCCAGTTTAATGAAGGTTAGTAAAAGCTGTGTACAGGATCTGCTTGAAGCAGATATCATTAAAGAAGTACCTGAAAATGAAGAAGAGATGGAGCTACTTGGTAAAAAAAAAAAAAAAAGAGAGGGATAGCGTTTAACCAAGTATGCTAAATCTCATATTCTATTTATAGGCTTAGAGCACCTTGTTCATATTTGCTATGATGAAAGTGTTCTATATTTACTCGGTCAAATAGCTACTAATTTTATAGAGGTAAGACAAGATGTGAGTCTAAAATCTCTACAAGTATTTTTAGAAATGTCAAAACCAGACGATCTTGTCAAATGCATCAAGAAGCTTGTAGAATACTTATTTATAGCTTATGCAAACACAGAGAATCAAAAGGTCTTGCAATGTCTGGAAATTATTGCGAAAAACCTGCCTTCTGTTGATATTTATTTGGAAGTTTTACTAGCAAGATTAGACTATAAATACTTGATGAATGAGAAGAACGGCTATCAAGGAGCTGTTACTGTTGCTGTCGTTTTAGCCTTCTTGAATCACTTGATAGACCGCGTCTCTTTATCGGAATTATCTCAGCAAAAGATTCTCAATACAATTGAAAAGCCTTACTTGCTTCAGTTTACTACAAAAGCTATTTTAGAACCTACTATAATTAGACTCAAATAGAAACTGGCTTTTTTTTTTTTATTTTTAAAATAACAATGTTCTCTTTCTCTTTAAATGTACACCTAAAGAATCATCAATTTCATCTTCGTGACTCTTTTCGCCCTCTTTGGTATGGCTGTAATATTTCATAAACACTTCCTTATCCTTTTCAAATCTGTTCTCCTCGATGCTCTTACGAATAGAGTTCATGAATCTATCAAGCTGGTAAACATTGTGACTCATTAATAAAATAGGTCCAAGCATTTCGTGGGCATTGAGTAAATGATGAATATAAGCTTTAGAATGAGGTCTTGAACACGCGTCACATCCACAGCTTGGATCGAGGGGTTCAAATGAATGTGCCAATTCTGTGTCCCATAAACTTAAAGTTTTAGGCTGCTCTATTTTTGTGCTTTCCTTCAACTCATCACCAAATTTAAAGATAATCGCTCTTCCTCTTTCGGTTGTCTTGAAAGCATAGCTTCCGTCAAATAAATCAATTCCTTCAGATACGCCGTGTAAAATATGTTCAGGTGAAGATAATCCATAAGCAATTCTAGGTTTGTCTGTAGGCAATTGATCTAATGATGCCTTCACATATTCCTTCAATTTGTCTTTTTCTAAACCACACACATTGACTATAAATCCTTCAACATCACGTTCAGCTGTGCTTTGAGCGGAACGAGCTCGTTCTTCTAAATCTATATGCCTTTCTACATGAGCAAAAACGGAAATATTCAATTCCTATTTCTTATAATCAATCTCATATAACACGCGTACCTTGCTTTTATAACTTACTTTAGGCTTCACAAGGTTTTGATCTAGCTAACACAACCATATTCAGAAGATGTAACACAACATATTTGAGTTTTATAAACTATCTGTGTTGCTTTTCGAAAGGTTATACATCTAATAGCAATACTGAAGTAGACAAACGAATAGATAGAGTAATAAAGAGGGACAAATACTCAATCAAGAATAAATCACCATCTCATATATACAAGACTCAATTGATTTACAGGCTAAATTTTATAGGCAATAAGTAACTGGTTTCCAAGCTGGTGGTTTCTAAGAAGAAATCCAATATGATATAAAAACAATTGTTCAAGAGTTAAACTTAGACAACACTAACAACTACACGCTACTGATGCATCTGTATTGTATACAGCAACATAAGTGATTCTGGTTTGTAAAAAAAAAAAAAAAAGAAAGCCTTATGGAGCACTCGAGGTAAACTTGCAACCAAACTACGAGTAAAGTTTGCTATCACTTTTGGTATATTTGACGCGACGACAGAGATGACAGACATATTAAAGTGCTATAATTTGGAACTACTAGATATTGCAATGTTGAAGATAGTATAACGGGAAATATCCTATTTGTGATCGACTGTCTGTTCTGCTATCTCAGTGTAAATTTCTAGAAAACTGTCTGTTTTGTATTTTTTCAGTTGATGGGTAAATTCTAACCAATGGCATATGAATATTTGCCGGCTGCCGTTGTCCCTTAGGCTTATTCAATGTGTGTATTAAAGTCTTAAAGTGACTGCTTGAAGCTATTATATAGTAATTTCAGAAACGAAAGAAACAAGGCTGACACGTTACTTCTTTCCAGCAGTTATAAATACTTAAAACTTTCACCCGCTTACTTTTAAAATTGCAAGCTATTAGAATCTTATTTGTTCCCCGAGTTGTTTGAAAAAGAAAGAGGCATACCAATGCACTTGTTTATCAGATTTTTAATTTTAGAAAAAAAAGCTTACCGTATTGAAATAAACAAATGTTTTATATTTGTAAAGTGCAAATGCGGGGAAGAAGGGGCTTGTAATCGGGATTTGTAATAAAAGTCCAAGTTCCTGAGAAATTCAGTGTGGTACAGGGACACTAAGCACCTGTTTATACTTCATAAAGGATGAAATCTTATCTTATCTCGTACATTACTTCAAATGGCTTTTTGTTTTTTAACGTGTAAACATCAAAGCAGTAGAAGAAAATTCTTTATTTATGCAACAGAAAAAGAAGAAAAAAAGTGAGAAGAAGAGGAAAAAAAAAAAATGAAAAAGAGGCTCTTATGAATCTTTGTAATGTCCATAATTGAAATTTATAATCAGTATTCAAGAAATTTAAAATTAGCGTAATACAGTTTTTTTTTTAATCAATTGATAAACCGATTTAGGTAAACAAAAAGAAGTGGGGAAATTTTGCGGGGGGCATAATGGCAATACCTGGGAGACACTGAAATGGATAAGATTTTAGGCATTTTCATATGTGACATCATGTACAAAATGAAATTCAACCTGTGACATTCCATTGTTGATAACATAATCATCACAATAAGTTTTTTTTTTTAGTATAAGCAAAATACCAGTAATAAATAACCATTCTATCGTGTTTACGTATCAATTGTAATTATTTGAAACCTGCAATTATCTTTTACATCAAAGCAAACCAACAAAAAATTCGGGGTGAAAAGACCCCTGTAGGATATTCTATTTTTCATCCCCCCCCATAATTTTCAATCTCGAATTAAAATACAGAATGAGTTTATCCCAGATAGGAAAACCTTATATTTGAATTACATATAAAAACCCTTTAACGTGTTCATATTTCTTTTTTCACTTTTTTTTTTTTTTTCTTTTTTTGTAAACCAAAATAATGTCTGCCCTTCGCAATTTTGCTTCCCTTTCAAAGGTGAGAGATTACATACATTAAATACCTGAGTATACAGGAAAATATTTATATGCTTCTTTATTCTATATAGGCTGCTTCTCGCCAATCTGCCTTCCGTTTCACTCCTGCCGTCGCCATCGGTGCTACTCGTACCTACGCTTCTCAAACTAAGGTAATAACAACACGAATTATAATGCCAATTTTTTTCATCTGCATACCTAACTTAAGCATTCTTCATGTAATAGACTTTGAAGGAACGTCTTGCTGAACTCATTCCTGAAAAGCAAGCTGAAGTCAAGGCTTTCAAGAAGGAATATGGTTCCAAGGTCCTTGGTGAAGTCACCGTTGACCAAGCTTACGGTGGTATGCGTGGTATTAAGGGTCTTGTCTGGGAAGGTTCCGTCCTCGATGCTGAAGAAGGTATCCGTTTCCGTGGTTTGACCATCCCTGATTGTCAAAAGCAACTCCCTGGTGCTGAAGATGGTGGTGAACCCCTCCCCGAATCTCTCTTCTGGTTGCTCGTCACTGGTGAAGTCCCCACTGCCGAACAAGTTAAGGGTCTCTCTGCTGAATGGGCTGCTCGTGCCGCTATCCCCGAATTCGTTGAAGAACTCATTGACCGTTGTCCCAAGACTCTCCACCCCATGTCTCAATTCTCTCTTGCCATCAACGCTCTCCAACACGACTCCAAGTTCGCCAAGGCTTACACCAAGGGTATCCACAAGTCCCAATACTGGGATCCTACCTTCGAAGATACCATGGATTTGATTGCTAAGCTTCCTAACGTTGCTGCCCGTATCTACCGTAACGTCTACAAGGATGGTAAGCTCCCTGCCATTGAAGCCGATAAGGATTACTCTTACAACTTCGCCAAGCTTTTGGGTTACGAAGAAAACAAGGACTTTGTCGAATTGATGCGTCTTTACCTCACCATTCACTCTGATCACGAAGGTGGTAACGTCTCTGCTCACACGTAAGTACATTGAACCAAGAGAAGGAGGATTGGAGTTTAAAAAAAATAAGTTGCTCATTGCTCATTTTCATATAGCACTCACTTGGTTGGTTCCGCTCT
The DNA here is from genome assembly GCA_000697295.1 of Mucor indicus B7402. Classification (NCBI taxonomy): domain Eukaryota; kingdom Fungi; phylum Mucoromycota; class Mucoromycetes; order Mucorales; family Mucoraceae; genus Mucor; species Mucor indicus. Next base: position 50,076 of record JNEK01003099.1, read on the forward strand.
CTCTGATCCTTATCTCTCCTTTGCCGCCGGTTTGAACGGTTTGGCTGGTCCTCTCCACGGTTTGGCTAACCAAGAAGTCCTCCGTTGGACTTTGAAGATGAAGGATAGCATTGGTATTGATGCTAACGAAGAACAAATCAAGAAATACCTCTGGGATACTCTTAACGGTGGTCAAGTTGTTCCCGGTTATGGCCACGCTGTCCTTCGTAAGACTGATCCCCGTTATACTGCTCAACGTGAATTCGCCTTGAAGCACTTGCCCGATGATCCTCTCTTCGGTTTAGTCTCCAAGTTGTATCACATCATTGTAAGTTATTGAAAAAGACAAAATTGAAGAATATCTTTTTTAACCTTTGTGTTCATTAGCCCGGAGTTCTCACTGAACACGGTAAGACCAAGAACCCCTGGCCCAACGTAGATGCTCACTCTGGTGTCCTCCTCCAATACTACGGTCTCACTGAGCAAGATTACTACACTGTTCTCTTCGGTGTCTCTCGTGCTCTTGGTGTCACTTCTCAATTGATCTGGGATCGTGCCTTAGGAAAGTAAGTATTATAGCTCAGAGAATTGGTTTCCTTCAAGTTACTGATCATCTCTCCTTTTTTTTTTTAGTCCCTTGGAACGTCCTAAGTCTTACAGCACTGAACACCTCAAGAAGATGTTCGGCGCCAACTAAGTTATTTTATTGCTATAAAAAAATGATAAAATCCTTATGTAAATATTTACACTTAATAAAAAAAAAATATCCTTTGAGAATTATATATAATCCTTTAATTGTTTATTTTTGGTATCCCCCCCCAAGAAAAAAAACTTACAGGGTGCAGTAGTATCACGGTGAAACACTATAAATTTGATAATCTCGAAATTTTGGAAGATAATCTTAAATACAACGGTTCTTTCTTCAATCATACGACTTACGCGATCGAAAATTCTTTAAAAGAGGCCATTAGCATTCCTTCTATCGAAAAATACTATACGTCAAATAATATGTCACCCTTTCACTTAAAAACTTTTAAACAAATCACAGTTAACATCGAGAACTCAATTGTAACCAGCCATATTGGTACAGCTTGTTTCCGAATTCAGCAATATCAGAATATACTAACTGATCAACCTGATAAACTAATGCGGTGTAAATGTTACCGAGTAGCTGAGTATCAACACATGTGCTAATGTTTCTTGCTATCAACTCCTCATACAATCAAAAAGAAGAACTTTATTTAAAGATGATAAAGAGGATTTTATTTTATTTTATTTTTTCAAAGGGAATACGACAATATGAATAAACAGTAGGAAACGATTAAGCCTTGACCTTGAAGGGCTTCAAATGCCAGATCTTTTCAGCATATTCATTGACAGCTCTGTCAGAAGAGAAGAAGCCCATACCAGCAGTACACATGATAGATTTCTTGATCCAAGCAGCTCTGTCTCTGTAAGTTTCATCAACTTCGGTGTGTTTCTGGAGATACGACTTGAAATCGGCCGAGATAAGATAGTAATCACCACCGTATGTCAATGTGTTGATGAGAGGACCAAAAATGGAAGGATCACCAAATTCACCACTTTGAATGGAGTCAATAACCACTTGGAGACTAGGATCAACCAAAAGACCATGGTATTTCTGGTTATGACGAATATCATCCACATCATCCGCAAGATTACCAAAGAAAAAGATGTTTTCTTCACCGATTTGCTCACCAATTTCAATATTAGCACCATCAACAGTACCCAAAATCAAACCACCATTGAGAACAAACTTCATGTTGGATGTTCCAGAAGCTTCAGTACCAGCAGTCGAGATGTGTTGAGAGATATCAGAAGCAGGAATAATGATTTCAGCAAGAGAAACGTTATAATCAGGAATGAAAATGACCTTAAGCATACCCTTGATATTAGCATCGTTATTCACCGTTTCAGCAACACTATTGATCAACTTGATAACAAGCTTGGCGATATAATAACCAGGAGCAGCCTTTCCACCAAAAATAACAACACGAGGTGTTTGTTGCTCGAGATCTTCCACGGCCATCTTCTTGAGACTCTGATAACGATAAATGACACTCAAGATGTTCATGAATTGACGCTTGTATTCGTGAATACGCTTGACTTGAATATCAAAGAGGGCTTCAGGATTGACATCGATACCCATGTGTTCCTTGATCCAGTTAGCCAAACGCTTCTTGTTACCCAACTTGACAGCAGCCCATTCTTTTTGGAATTCGGTATTATCAGCATGTTTCTTCAAACCTTGCAAGAGATCCAAATCAGTAGCCCATTTCTCAGAACCCAATGTCTTGGTAATCAAATCACGAAGACCAGGATTAGCTTGATACAACCAACGACGAGGAGTAATACCATTAGTAATGTTGATGAATTTTTCAGGACCATAGTATTTCACAAAGTCATTGAAGAGGTACTTGCGAATCAAGTCAGAGTGGAGAGCAGCAACACCGTTTACTGTATGAGAACCCACAACCGCCAAATAAGCCATACGGACTTGTTGAGGAGAAGATTCTTCGATAATAGAGATACGCTTCAAGAGTTCACGATCAGGAGAGAAGTCGCGCTCAACCTTTTGCAAGAAGAAAAGATTGATATCATAGATGATTTGCATGTGGCGAGGCAAAATCTTTTCCATCATGGGTACAGACCAACGTTCAAGAGCTTCGGGCAAGACAGTGTGGTTAGTGAAGGCAAATGTACGTGTGACAATATCCCAAGCATCATCCCAATCCAAACCTTCCACATCGACCAAAATACGTTGCAATTCAGGAACAGCAAGAGTAGGATGAGTATCGTTCATTTGGACAGCAACCTTTTCGGGGAAATCTTTCCAAGGACACTTGGCACGCTTGAAACGATGAATGATATCTTGAAGAGAGGCACTTACAAAGAAGTACTCTTGCTTCAATCGAAGCTCCTTACCGACCAAATGGTTATCATTAGGGTACAGAACAGAAGTCAAGTTTTGAGCATTGGTTTGTTCAGCCACAGAACGTTCATAATCACCGGCATTGAAAGAATCGAAATCAAACGTGTTCAAAGGCTTTGAAGACCAGAGACGAATGTTACCACAGTTCTTGGTATCGAAACCTGGGATAGGGACATCATAAGCCATGGCTTGGACCTTCTCACCACCTTCCCAAGACATACGCGATCCACCTTTTTCATTCATCTTGGTAGCAACGTAACCATAGAAACGCACTTCATAGCGGATGTCAGAGCGAGGAAATTCCCAAGGGTTGTCGAAATTAAGCCAATAGTCAGGCATTTCAGTCTGGTGACCATCCTTAATGATTTGCTTGAAGATACCGTATTGATAACGAAGACCGTAACCCCAGGTGGGTAATTCTCTTGTAGCAGCAGAGTCCATGTAACAAGCAGCAAGACGACCCAAACCACCATTACCCAAAGCAGCATCCTTTTCTTGCTCCAAAAGGTCTTCAATGCTGAAACCCAAGTTGGAAACACTTTCCTTGTAGTTATCCTTGACTTGAAGACAGTTTAACGCGTTATCCAAGGCACGACCAATCAAGAATTCCATAGACATGTAGTAGCAGCGTTTGGGGTTCTCAGCATGGAAGCCTTCTTGAGTCAAGTTCCAATCTTCTAAAAGACGATCACGTACTGAATGAGCAGTTGCTTGATACATGGCGAGTTTATCAATGTTATAGACACCACGACAAAGTGTAGTGAGGGTATGATGAACGATATCACTTTCAATGGATTCAGTGTCGTTCTTTTCTGGCTTTGTATGTTTCTTCCAAGTGTTTACAGCTTTTTCACTGAGTTCTTCGCGGTTGGAAGAACGAGAAGGTACACTATCTGTATTCACGGTATCAACATTATCATCCACGTGAATAACGACGTTTGTCAAACGACGGGTTAACTTAGGCATCGATAGACGACGAGGTCTTGTAGAAGTAGGCGTAGTACTCATAATACAATTTTTTTGTTGGAAAAAAAAAAAAAAAAAAAGAAAAAAAGGAAAAAATGTGAGTGGAAAAAATAGATTGTTTTATTTTTGTTTATTTTTGATAATGCCTTACACACCTCTTGTCTTACTTTACTATTTTTTTAAATCTCAGAAATCTCAAGCATTTACAAATAAATATTTAATAACGAGTGATCCATCAGACATGACATAGATTGATATTATAGATGTTTCCCACACGTTTTTTTTTTTTTAAAAAAAAAAAAAAAAAAGGGCAGGTAAATAAACTTGCCCCAATTTCACACACGTTTTTGTTTATCAAGAAATTTTTATGCAACATGTTCGGAAATACAATGAGGCAAAAAGAAGTCCAAAGTATACAGTATAAAATAAAGAGATAATCGTATGTTTAAAATTGTTCATCTCCAATTTACCAACCCTTTTTTAGCATTCCTTTGTAACCTAAAAGTAGGTCATCATTACGGACTGTTTGTTTTACTTTTACGCATTTTCAGTTGGGATGAAATTCTAGAATGCATGACGCGTTTCTTTCATTGCTGCCCTGGTACATTATGTCAGTCTTTCATTCTATAGTAAAAAGATATCTTTGTAAACTATGACAAAACATAAATACCTAATGGAATCACTATCTGTTTTTTTGTAGACGACTTTAGGCTCTATTGTTCTTTTATTTTTTGAATAGAGCTCTTTATAGAGACACGTGTAATAAGCAGAAGATGCCTTACATCTGTGAATAACAAGTAGATATTTTCAGTTGCCACCGCGGGTAATGGGCAAAAAGATATCAACAAAAAATCTATTGGTGAAGAAAATTGTAACACAAACTTAGAAATAATTCTTGTTTACTTTTCTACCAAAGGCGACTATATATATATATATATTCATAGCAGTAAACTTAAGTTCAGGGAAGCCATTATAAATCTGTAGACCTTTGTTGTGGCATTCAGGTAAGTCCCCAAAACTTAATGCACACTAAATTTATAATCATCTACATATTTGACTCAAAAATAATAACCAGTTGTAATTATTGAAGCACCAATCTTTCTGCCTCCTATGGATATTATCTATTGATTTCCCCCCCCCCCCCCCTGAGGTATAAATACAATAGAAGAGAGACATAGATATAAATTACTATCTTGAGTTTGTTTAAATAAGTGTTGGCATCCTATGGGTAGTTAGATATCCAATAGATCAAAAGAAAAGAAAAAACAAAGAGCTATATAATTCTCAAACAGGCACGCTCAATTGGTCTGAGGAAAGCAAGACCTCCAATGTTGTACGTAGCTTGCACGCTCAAAAAAAAAAAAAAAAATAAATAAATGGGATTTATCTGCCTAATTATACATGTACTGTATAATGACACGTGGTCACGTCAAGCCCATAGAAAAAGAAGGTTTCCTGTTTTCGGGTTGTAAATGAGCTCATACCTATGCTTCTGACAAGTACTTGAAATTATAAAAGTAGTGGTTGGTTATGGATTAACTCTATTTTTTATACACAGGTTTATTGTTCGATATGCAAATATAATGAAAAAAAAAAAAAAAAAATTAACAATCTTCAAAGAGTACTTTTTGATTTTCTACAGGAATATCATCTCCATCTACAATTCTTCGGTTTAATTCAATACCAGAGTTCAACAGTATATTCCAAATAGAGTCATCGTTTCTCACAAGTCGTCCAAATACAATTTCATAAGGAACTTTACCAGATATTGTCTTGAAAGTGGTGTTAAATTGATAATTTACTCTATCAACACCTTTTGCCCATTCAGTTGTATTGTTTGCTCTCATCCAATCAGAAAGCAGGGATTCGAATGTAGTTGTATTTTCTGGCACTTCACATTTAGCATGAATCATTTTTAGTCCTGGCCAATATTCTGCTAAAATTGTCTATTTTTTTCAAGGTAAGCAAAAAAAGAATAAATTTAAGAAAATTATGCTTACGGATATAGCTGAGACATGACGACATTTGGTTTGTAAGATCAGTGGGGTACCAAAATGACAAAAGATTTTATTGAGCTTCTTGGCCATTATTTCTGGTGTGTACGCTTTCATCTTGCAAGCCCATATGTATTTAGAAAAATTGTCTTGAACATAGAGAATATGTGTTTTATTCATTGAGGGTCTGTCTGAGTAATCAATCAAATGGATCTAGTTACAACTGTTGTCAATCAATGGGTGGCTTAACCTTTGTAACACAACTTACATGCAAACATGCCATAAAGTTATAAGTTAAAAGGGGCTTTTCTAGCACAGCCGCTGTTGATGGAGGTGGAGTGCTTATCTTTGTTTTTCTCTTGAGAGTACATCGACTGCATTTCTTCACTAACATATCACAGATTTCTTTAGGAACATAAGAATAAGATTTCTTCACCTAATATCCTCAACCCAAAGGAATAAGCATGAGTGAATTTAAGCCTACCATTAGTTAAACTATTACTTACAACATCATAGGTAGGATCTCTTCCCCTATGATCGCACTCCATATGGGCTTTTGTTAACACTGAGTATAAGTTCTCCTTAATACAAACTGGATTTCCCACATCTTCTTCGTCATCCTTTGCGCATAGTACTAATTGATCCCCTCTCGTTTTAAGAACAAATCTTTTCCTTGCCCAAAATCGAAAACTAGGAGTACGCACCTGACTGTTCTTATTCTAATTAAAATGAATCAATAAGCTTGATCTAAGTAGGGCTATATACTATACGTACTTGTAAAGCGCTTATAGCTTCATTATATGTTTCTCTTGTAATTAAAGCCTTCGCTTGAAATTTCTCTGTTTTCTTTTGAATAAAGGTTTCTAACAACTCTTCAAATTCTTCAGGTGTAATCCAGTCCACCACAGTGTCCTGCGATCTTACATTTTGATGATTGTCTATTTGAAGAGGGAAACTATTCATTAGGTTTTGAATGTTATTCAAGTCTGTTGGAAGAGTATTTGCTGGAGTATAAATCTCTGTTTTAAGACTCATTTTTATTTAAAGAAGTAGAAAAAAAAAAAAGTTATTTAAAAACAAAAAGAAGAAGTTTAAATATAAACCGGTGTATTTAAACTGGAGCAGATTTGTAATCAGTTCAAAATCCAACTGAGATCCTTGCATTTTAATTGGTGGTTTTTACTTTTTTTCTTTTTATAATTTATTAGCCAGGAAAATCGAGAAATCAGGCTGTATATATGTCGAGCATAATGTAATTAAGGTATTTCAATGTTTATTAGAGTGCCAACGTTTCATAATAAACGGGCTTCCCTTATTCCAAGCACTATACTTACTCCTTGTGTTCATTCATTGACTTGCCTTTTGTGCCTGACAACGTCATAATTGGATGGATTTGGTTATTCTATGTCATACAAAGGCGAAACGCCCCTCCCTCTCTGACAAATCGCTTATTTTATTTTCAACTTTGTGAAAACCATGATTTGATCCAGGAAATGCATAAATAGTGACACATGGCATATTTTCACTCTTATTTTGACGAGTATCACTTTTGTAAAGAACATATCAGGCTTCTACTTTAAGCTACATACAGCACATAAGATACTTTGTTGACTGTGTCGAAGATAAAAAAAAAAAGCTAAGAGCGGCGCGCGTCCACAAGCTTATTAAGTCGTCCATTATGAAATGAGGCTTTAGAACTTTCTATTTAAAAGGTAGTTGAGCATTTCTTTTTATGTTGCAATAAAAGAAAAAGGTGATTGGTACTTGCACATTCGGTTTGCTTTTTGAGTAGAGAAAAGGTAAAGTTTCTTTACGTGAATAAAATGCAGACAAAAGACTAACCGCGACGTGTCATTTTAAAGAAAAACAATCAAACCAAAATCAGTGTAGTTACGGTATGAGAAACTGTTAGAATTACACAATTACACCACATTAAATTACGATTACAGCTTTATAAATCCACTGCACTTAGCCACATACAAATCTCACTAGCTTCTTTCTCTTTGTATTATATAAGCATGATTCTTTTAAGCTAACATTAGCTTGTTTGTGCGCTGTATTATGGATTGTTATAGACATGAGGAAATAGGCTTTTCATGAAAGGAGTTTGTCATATAATAATTACTGTCCCACAGTCAACTCTTTGAGTTACATACGTTAGAATTTCATCAATTTAGCTCAACAACAAAGAAACAGGGGTGCGGTAATAGAGATCTTTATCGCCTTTCCAGCATTAAGACACAACCTTGTACGTCCATTCTTTGATATTACCATAACATTATCTCTTTTTTTCTTTCTTTTTCACTTATTGTGAGGCAGGGAAAAAAAAAAAAAAAGAATCTGCGTCACTTCATAGCAAAAGACGCGTCGCATGTTCAATTGGAGTAACTACTACAGTTTATGCATAAACACCATTACATGGCACCATTTTTTTAAAGGAGGATATGTTTGTTATAAGCTTAGCATTCTAAACAAAGAACCAGACTATGACTTTTTCAGTTTACTGTACTTATGCGGTTGATGCCATTTTCAACACTATTGATATACAATATGTTTAATAAGGTTAATATGTATAGCTGTATGTATATCTTATAAGTATACATGCAAAACGGTATGTATAGTTAGTGTCGGAGCATGTACTAAAGAAAAAACGGAGAAAAGGGTAATGAGAATACGCGCGGGATAGTAATATTATAAAATGAGAGCGCTATTTTAGCCAAAACAAGATTTGTATATATTATCTGATGATGGCTCTAGTGATTTTATATATTGATCCGTGCCATGATACACCAAATAACTTTTTATTCTTCTTGTTCCACACTAACTTTCCGTATCGGTCGGTAAATACAAACAATAGCCTAAAATATGAGACTGTTATACTTGCAGTACGTAATATAGCTTAGAAGCCTTGATTTTTATATGTAAATAAGAGTGGCATTAAATAAATTTCTTCTATTCACTTTACTTATTTGGCTCATTCCGTCTGTAATCAAGATGTGAGATTTAACTATCACCTAAATCGTATCGAGATGCTTTCTTGCATCTTGGATCGTTTAGTAAAAAAAAAAAAAATGCCATTACCGTAGAAAGTTTCTTCTTATAAAGCGGTAAATCTATTTAAATAAAAACTACACTATCACTACATAAGCTTTGTTTGTTTTTTTTTCATTTTTAGTTTATTTTTTTTATTTATTTTGTATCATGGAATATTTCAAGGGCATAATACTAATGTGTGTGTGTGTGTGTGTGTGATTATATGTTAATTAAGAAAAAAGTAGCCAAGCCTTTTCTTCTTAAAGAGGGAGGTTGATAATAATAAAGATCAGTGTATTTGTGTGTGCGTGTATCAAACATAAAACTAAAGAAAACGAAAGATCAAACATAGATGAAGAAGGGAAAGATCATTTACAAGATATATGGAGCTTTTTTTTTTTTTTTTTTTTTTTTTTTTTGTTAATTCAAAAGATGTTGAAGAGTAAGACGAATTGGTCTGGTATGAGTAGTTGCTGCTTTAACAGAAATAGGTTGTTTTGGCTTTAAAAGACGATAGGACGAATGTTCAAAAATAGTATTATTAAACTGGGTATTGTCTCCTGCTGATTTTTGAATTAACCGTTCAACATAAACACGTCTTTCTTGAGAAGTTAAACGACGTCTGACATAGTTTGGTTGATGGACACGTAAATGCCTTCTTAAATTACTTACGACTGCAAATCGTCGGCCACAACCAACACTGAGTTAGCGTTAGTATAAGCTACTGTCGAAATCTACGTATATTTTTTGTCTCTTACATGTCGCATTGATGAGGTTTCTCTCCTGTGTGCGTATATATGTGAGTCTGTAAAGCACTTGGACGATTAAAGCTCTTGGAACATAAATCGCAAGTATATCCTTTTGTGTTGCTAGTGTTCATTTCTTATACAAAATTATAAAACGAGAGAGAGAGAGAGAGGAAGAAGAAGAAAAAAGGAAGAAAAGGGGTGGAGTATTTAAAATCAAAAGAAAATAAGGGGTAGGAGGTGATCGATCGACCAATTTTAAAATAAGAAAGGCGTGTAACCAAACCATCACTGTGTGAATTGAGAAGCTCGCTTTTCCATGTGTGCTACCATTATTTTTTCAAGTAAATGTCAAGACAAAAAAGGAAAGCAAGCGGCCCCTACCACCTATTGACAAAAAAAAAAAAGACGCTTTTTATTTTTTAAGTTACAGAAATTGACTAATATGACCACACCTATTCCACAATAAAAAAAAAAAAAAAGCTTCTTGTTTAGCAGCTTATTATTAATATGGTTCTTTTTTTTATTATTATTCGTTAAATAATAGGAGGTATAAATATCCACGTATAAATCGTCATTATTTATATGTTAAAATCACTAAAACACAATAACAAAGACGCAATGTATACTATAAAAAAGGTGGGAAACAGCTGACATCTGCAATCAATGAACTCAATTTTACTGGATACTAGAAATTGTAGTAATGGTCCATGTCAATAATAAACAAGATTAACAGCACATGATTTGTTCTAGACTGTAAGTATCTATTTAACCGTATATGTTTCTGGTTGAATATAAAGTACCATAGTTTTGGAACCATGCGAACAGCAAAGGTTTTATATGCAATAATATAGATATATATAGAGTATTCCGTTGGTAATAATTTATGCTATAGAGGAGGAAAAAAAACTTTGTTATCTTCCATATATAACCCATACGTGTATTGTACCCCAATTTACGGCTCTAAACATACCTCTAAATTTAGTAAAGCACTAACAAATATAAAAGATGGGGGGAGTGTCAAATGCTTAGCACTTTATAGATTCTCATTTTTTATTATTTAAACTAATCTTGTCCCTAGACACAATATATAATACGACAGAAAAAGGCATCATTGGTGAAATATAAATGCCTATTTGCTCCCCGAAGGGCCATCATGTCTATCAAACAAGAGAACGTCCATTAGAATACAATCAAATGTGAACAACTAAACTACTGTATTGTTACCATAGCGATGTCATTGCTAGGCTACCAGTTATCAGTAACCTATGACCATGCTCACTCAACTTACACTCGGGTTTCCTAAAATTTATTCCGATTTTGGAATACTTGTCCCATTCTCGCAAATACATATAACTTTAAGTTGTAACTGTTACAGACCATATACCTGTTTTTTTTTTTTTTTTTTTTTAGATTCAGCAATGAAATAAGTCTAACTCACTTTCAGGCAGCTGAGCGAAAGAGAATAATTGGTAGTCATCAAAATCCACTGACAGACAAAATTCAGTTTCTTAGCAAAGGTCTATCAAGTGTTCCTGAGATCGGCGATGGACTCATATTTAATAAGCTCGATTGAACCGAAGAAGGCAGCGATCCGAAAGTTTTGTATAGGAGCGATTCGGATGAGAAGAAATTCGTGATTAATATATCTATACAATATCCTGCCGTAAAAAAACCCCCCTCCCTCTTTCTGTAACATAAATAATAAAGTATACATGAATTTCGTTCCATATCGACCATTCAAAACGGAAATGGCGGTCTTTTAGGTCTTCATTGGATTTGTGTAACTTTTTGAGACATTTATGTTACAGCAGAATGGTTACGGAGAGAGAAGCTAGTTGTATCTCAACTGCTTTTATGAAAGCAGCAATTGAATCACCTTGGCTTTTTCGATTAACCAAAGTTTTCATATAATGAAAGGGATCTGAATACAACAATTTAGATTAAGGTCACCGAAACTACTGTGGAATTGCCAATAGCAGTTCGTTTTTTTTTTTTTTTTTTTTTTTTTTTTTTTGGAGCCTACCGAAGTAATTTTTCGCAATTTGTACAATAAAGTATGACGACACAATTAAAGAGATCAAAAGGGAAGAGAAACACTTCTCAGCATTTAGACAACTAAAAATTAGATTTCCGTCCAATAGCATTTGACTTTTTGAATAAAATTACATTAAACAACAAGCAAGCTTTTAAAGGGGAAAGTCCATACATGATGCATTCTATTTGAAAGAGGTGGATCAGGTAAACTGCAGGAGACGTGAGTTAGACATAAATATTTATGAATATTATCTGATGAAAATTTTTTTAGTCTATAAGAATTCATTGTTTTTGATACGGTAGTCTAAAGTGATTCAATTCATGTTTCTGAAATACAAGAAGGAAGAAGTCTATATCGGTTTGAGCCAAAAAAAAAAAAAAAAAAAAGACTCAGAGCCCTTCCGTTTTATACTTTAACAAATTAAGCTATATTTTTCTTTGTTAAGACACTTGTCAAAATGTTACATGGACGAATGATCTGAAATCATTTAAAGCCCCCTTTTCTTCCCGTTATTCATAACTTTTTAGTTTGTGTAACGTGAGTTTCTTAGCATCTTTTTATTATATTCTCGATCACTACCTTAAAAGCTCTATCTCACCTATTCTTGGTTTTCTCTGTCTAATATGACACAAGGCCAACGTTACTTGATCTTCAGAATCAAATTTCGCGATTATCTTCTCAACTTGCTGCTGCCCAACAAGAAATCCAAAACCTCAAAAAATTAATCATTCAAGACCTCACCACAACCCCTACCCCTGAGCCAGTCTCACTGCCACCAACTCCCTCAACACCCTCCACCGATAAACCAGACCCTTCCACATCTGAGCCCTCTTCTCTTCCTCCGCACTCACCTAAAGCGTCTCGGTGTCAACAATGGCCGCGTTTTAGACATCCACTACCCCTCTTCCAACATAGTTGCCTTCTTAGTTCACTTGGATTTCTTACAAGAATTTCGCGCCCACTTGGAATCTTACTCTATCTCTGAAGCAATCAATTTCAACCCTTATATAGGAGAATACCTCTACGACCCCCAGTTCCAAACAATGTCAAGCAAAGACAAAGACGACGCTGCCTTCCGAATCCAACTCAATTGTGCTGAGCGAATTATCCTCAAGCTTCGCCCCTCTGTCCGTTACGCAGTTGCCGCCTATTTCCACGAAATAGGTGATATCACTCCCTCTTTCTGGCGAAAGCTCAAGCAGAGCCAGGCCTCCACAAAAAGCACCTCCCCCTCTTCCTCCCCTTCTCTCGCCTCTATGGTGTTAGAATAACCTTTTTCCCTCTTCTTTTACATTTTCCTCTTTTCTCGTAAAGAGGTTTTTTTGTCTTTCTTCAACGAGAACTGGCCAGGGCAATGCAGCATTCAATGCTATGTGCTCGTTTGGTCATTTATAAATTTTCAATTTATAAATAAAATATTTTCTTTTAAACGAAATCATTTAAACTTGTATAAAGCTTGGTGTTCGTCAATTTTACGCGTCCAAGTGTAGTAAAGCTTAGACAGCAGAGCAAACTCGAGAAAAATTGGAGCCAGTTGGGGGATTGGTTGTTCTTTTGCACCTATACGTCCTTAATAATAACTTGTTTGAGCCGGACGATCATATGATATTCGCAACGTAGCGGCAGATATGACTTGAAATAAAAACAAGTGACCAGACACGCTGACAGCCGAGTTGGATCTAGTGTTTATTCAAGATAAAAATAAAGACGCTTATATACTTTTTTTCTACTAGACAGTTTCATCCTATAATTATAACAGGACAATGCTATAAATAATTCAAGTGATTCTGCACAATAACCTTATCAACCTATAATGTAGACTGTATAATCACAACATATATAATGATGAATCGATCAATATCAAGAAGCTTCCTGACATGCATGTCTCGCTCTTGAGATACCAGGGTGCCTTTGGTGATTAGATAGTATTTGTAGGTATTATAATATAGGTCAATATACAACAGGTCAATTCAAACTAAAACCTTCTCACTTTTCAATAACTCTTTATTGAGAAAAATCTTTTTCAGTTGAGATCATAAGTACTCAAGGTGAGATATGTGGCAAAGAATAAAGCACAGGAATTAAGTATTAGAAAAAAGTCAAATGTATAGAATAATGTATAAACAATTTAGTCGTAAAGTGGCTTTATTTATAGAAAGTAATAAGAGAATTGTAATATTAGGGTATATAAGTGGTAGAAATTTTCAAAGTATAGAGCATCAGTATGGTTTAATGATGGAGACTTGTAAAATGGACCAATGTAGAGTAGTAATAGAGTATACAAGATGATTTGGAGACGGAAGCAAGTATAGAAGTACAAATGAGATATCGCCAAAAAGCGCGACCAATAGAGATAATCCGATAAGGGAGACTCCTTATTTTTTCAAAGGCTACAGCAAAAAGAACTAGTTCTTTTCCCCAGTCATTGAGCTCTACCGTATTGGTAGTTTCTGCGAGGAGAAAGCAATGACGCGTACTATATAGGCAGATTTATCATCGCTATAGTAGTCTGTAGGAACAGAAAGAAAAAATAAAAGCGCCAGAGACCAAACAATGCATTTCACACGATTTGGGGGTGCTTTTAATTAATGACTTCACTATATAGGCAGCCAAACAAATGTTCAGCGCTATAGTGGCCCCATGGAAAGGAAAGCAAAAAGCCAATAATCCTAGTCTTTGCAACAACCAATGGAAAGAGAAGCAGTGCACCAGAGTAGAGAGGGCATACACGATTTGGAGAGAGAGGAGAGGCACCACGCGTCTTTGGTTCTTGTTAAGAGAAGAGAGGGAAGCAGTTCAGAAGAAGATTTACTACAGGAAAATACCTGTTAGAAAACCCATCGTTTAACCTTTGCTCTTGTTGTACATTACCTTTTGATATGGGAGACATTTGATGTAAAAAAGCATTATTCTTGCGCTTTTATGCAAAGCTCTAGGGAACCGATGTCCCCTTTCCGTTTGAACTTTTTTTCTGAAAAAAACAGGAAAGAAAGGGAGAGAAATGGGCTCTTTTTATATTTAATTTCTTGTGGCTTTTTCATGCAAACTCTTCTTTTTGGAACGTCGTTATAATTATTTAAAGTCACGGCAAAGAAAAGTCACGGTTCTTGAAAATTTTCTATCGGCTAATGAAAATATGCCTTTGTTTAGTAAGTGCCTTACTCCTTATGGATGAATAAAGGGGGAGGCTTTTATTATACCCGTGTGCATGATCTTTATGCTTGAAAAAAATTATCGTTTCATTAACCTTAGCTCAAGTGACCATTTATTCCTTCAACAAAAGCGCTCTTCCAACTTGATTAGTGTATCCTGTAAGCTGTAGCTTTTACTCATCTTGGTCTTAATTAGTTTCATTCGTGTTTTTTTGAAGTCATTCCAAAAAAAACATACAGTAAATGATTAGCGTGCAAACTTTAGCGTTTCACTGGTAGAGAAAATAGGGGGGAATCCACGTGGGCGAATTATTAACAGGCTATTTAAGGTTGGTATGTACACGTTAATTAATTTTTTAAGGAGGATTGTTTTGTTTGTATGTTTGTTTGTGTACTGGGTCCCAAGTCGACGCCTTTATTTAACGGGGGACAAAGGGGGGTTTGGGGTTTGTAACGTGTATTTACGTGACTTGGTTGAACTTTTTGTGGTCTGAGTCGTACAATAGTTTAATGCAAAAAGTAACTTTTTGAAATGCGTGATTCATTGTAAGAGTGCAAAGCATTACGAAAAGTGACAATGGCAAAAGTTTATTTTTGCGTGTATTTCCTATGTTTACGGAGAGGAAAGGATTGGTAAATATCGTCTTGTATATCTATTTTTTTATTGCTCTGAAATAACACTTAATTTTCAAGCTCGATAAAATAGACAACAAGTCATTTCTCTTTACTATGCAATAATAGTCTACTTTAATATACGTACCACATACATCGCGGCATTAAATATATCAAAAGCTATAGTGGTCTTTGATCGAACTTGTCTACTTACATATCAAACATTCCAACGGCACCAAGACTAAATAAATACACCTTGGGATTTCTAGATCACCTCTAAAAAGTGGAGGGGAGCTGGAACTCCACTCACAGCGAGAATCTTGGCAGTCAAGTTGTACAAGGCCGCTGTAGGGTGAATTTGAGATTGATAATGAAGCCTTATTCCTCTAAGCACCAACTACAATATGACTATTGGCAATAAAAGATCATGATGTATAAGTGCTCAAGATGATTCAAGTTTCAAGCCCTCAAATATCGGACAAAAAAACATAATAAAAAGTTTAGTAATTCTAGAGAATTTGTATCAGACTTAAAGCATGTGAAAGGTCGAAATGATTATGTCGCTCAAGTTTAGCTTACCGAATCTGCTTCACTGGAAAGTGTTTATGACTTAACCGAGTTGATTATTTTTTTGTATTTGGTGTCTACTGTTTATTGTAAGCTATTTCATTTCATACCTACTAACTAATTGAAAATTAAAAAGAGCAGTTACTTTTTGTAGGAGCCTGAGTTTTTATCATGCAAAAAAAGGAACAAAAAATTGCTTTTTCAACAGAAACTTCAACAGCAGATGGTTTTGGACTTTTTGAAAAAAAGAGAATGCAGTGAAAAAGTCTTACCAAAAGAAACATTGTTACGAAAGCCATCCGATTCAAGGACATCATCCTCTACTCGATTAAAAAAGACAAAAAGTGCCCAGTCCTTGGTGTCAGTATCTACAACGACATCTGTTAGTAGCAATGGTCGATCGAGTATGGACAGTAAACCAACCAGTAGTAAACTGCGTCAGCCAAGTACAAGAGTCAATAGTAACAAGAAAATAGTGGGTCACATGAGTAGCGGAGACGAAGATGAAAGCAGATCAACCATGAGACGATCATTGTCAAACGGTAGTACGGCTTCAGAAAGAAGAAATCGCAAAAGTGTTAGGAAAAAAGAGGAAGAAGATGCTGCATTCAATTTGCTTAAAGACGAATTAGAAATGGAAAAGACAACTGCCTTGCTCTTAAAAGGTCAAAAAGAAGGTTGTTATAGCGTCTTGTCGTTTTTATTATTGTAATAACGTATTTTCATAGCTATTGCTAAGGACCTTGATTATTTCTGTAACATAGTAGATGAGCTAACAGAGGAAAAGGAAACAATAAAAAGGAAATATGAAGAAGAAGTGGTACTGCAACATCATATATACACAATAGGTATTTTCAACTAATGGAACGTGTAGAATGAAAATAAATTGTTGAGAAAAACAATCCATGATATGAAAATAAGGTAAACCACTGTCATGCTTGACATGTATGTACTCATACATCACAGGATGATGGACGTTAGTAGTAATAATAACAATAATGATTTGACACCAACACTGGAGGTTAGTAGACTATGCATATAAATACTAGTATGGGCTCAATGATTATACATAGGGGCTGCAGCAACAAATGCTTCAGGAACAATACGTTTATTATAATAATCTGCAACTTAAAAACAATGAGATCAGCAAGTTGAAAGCTGATCTGAAGCAAGCTCAAAATCAAATACAAATCCTTCGAAAAACCATGCAACAGCTATTGAAATCGGATGATAGTGAACTTTTATTCAACACCAATCTTAGGTAATCATGTACTTTATAGATATGCATAGATCAAGTACTAACAAAGCTGTTTTCTTTTGTTTTAAAAGTGATGAGGAACAAACATTAATTGAAGACAAGGAGCTACTGCTGAAGAGCCGCTTCTTTTTGGACCAACAACAGACTGAACTATATACATCGCCTGTTGCCAATGATGAAGATGATCGACTATCAAACACATCAAGGGAATCCAGTCACAGTCATAAAAGCAAGACTTATCGTCATAGTAGTATTCAATACGACTTTTTGAAAACGAGTACGACAGTCAGTGATGATGATTTTCATTATAATTTGACTAAAAGAAGGGTAGAAGAGCACATACCACAACTAAAAGACTTACTGATCCATGTTTCTATACTAGTCTGAAGATTTTTCAAAGAGCTTTGCAAGAAGACGCAAAGATCAACTAGAAGAAATATTAGGTGATGTGGATTCACAACTAAGTAGAGCCAAGCAAAAAATAAGACCAATCTCTTCATAATTTGATTTTTTAAAACAAAAAAACTAATCGTAATAAAAGATGTATAATCACATTTTACTCGATTTGTCTTTTCTCTCCCAAACCTTTACTTTTTATTATTATGATTATTTAGTAACCGAGAGCGGCAATTTGAGCGTTGATGTCCTTGAGAGCATCAGCCTTGGATTCAACAGCCTTCTTTTGAAGAGCAGCAAGGGCGGCCTTACGTTGATAGTAAGCAGCAGACTTGGCCTTACGCTTGTCTTCGAGCTTAGCAACAACATCTTGGTACTTCCAGCCGACTTCGTGAGAGATACGACCAAGAGTAGTGTACTTACGACCGGGCTTAAGACGGAGGACACGGAGAGCAGCGGGAATGACAACACGCTTGGTACGGTCATAAGGAGCAGGAACACCTTCAAAGAGCTTGATACGATCCAAAGCAGCAGCACCACGAGCAGTCTTGTGAGGAACCATACCACGGATGGCCTTATACAAGATACGAGAAGGAGCGCGGAAATGGAAAGGACCACGGGTAGGGTTAACAATACAACGCTTGTTAAGGTAAGCGTGGTACTTTACTATATATAAAAAAGGGTGAACATTCAACTCACAACAGTTCCACTAGGTACATACACTTGTTACGGAAGAATTCACCAGAAACATTCAAAGCTTCACATCTAACGACAACAACCTTTTGACCGTTAAGAGCTTGCTTAGCAATGATGGAAGCAAGACGACCTAACAAATGGCCTTTACCGTCAATGACAACAGTCTATTATATTCGTTTAGAAATTGAACATTGTCTAATTAGCATTATGTTTTTTTTCGAGAGAAAAGAAAAAAAGAAAGAAAAATGAATTACCTTCTCGAAGGTAGACATTGTTAATGTTCTATGAAATAAAGAGACAGTGCAAAATTTTAATAAACCAGAGGTATTTTCCTCGTTACGAACTAAGCCACCAAAAATTTTAATGGCGCTGTCCGGGAGGTCAAATTGTAACGCTAAAAGCAAGAAAAATCGAGAGTCACATATTGAAACTATAGGGTAGCTTCCTTGAAGTGTTTAGTAGTTTTTCTTGAATACAAATGGCCACTGGTCTATTACTCTCTTCAACAACCTCTTGGGAAGGAGAGTCTAAAAACCCATGATTTATATTATTAATTTGGTTTTTCCTTTTTGTCTTTAAGAGGAGAAGAGATATATCGACTTCAAGAAGATCAGCTATAATATACATACTAGCATAAAATAATAAGGCAATATCTTTACCAAAAAGAAAAACTTGTACTTGCAAATACCAATCAAATCTGGACAAAAAACAAAAAATAACACCGTATTTATGTTTATTAAAGATACAAAGCCAAAAAATACTTCTCTATACCATCTGATATAATATAACAAAATGAGAAAATCAAGTAACATATATGTACTTTTGTTATGATCAGCTCTAGTTTTCTTTGTCTTAATTCTGTACCCCTTTCTATAAAAACAGTATGTAAAAGGATAAAACAGTAGGTTGATCATAAAAAGAGTTTCTTCTCAGAACTAACATTGATTTCGTTTTCTTTCTTATTCATACTTACTTTTTCCTTACGGAACAAGCCTATATCTCAACATGCAAAAATCATCGTAAGTTTTTATTATATTAAACGCAAAAATAACTGACAACTCAACGATTGTAGGAAACCTGTTCGGAAAAAAGCATGGCAAGTCTCTGCGTATGAAGGTACTTCCGTTCCTGCTCCTACATTTTCGTGGCCACAAGAGAGAGCGTAGTCCAGAACAAGAAGAAAGCTCAACAGGAGGTTTACCACGTTCCACTGTACAACGAATGCGATGTATACCACCGAAGAAGTTTTTAGATACAAGAAAGAACGCATGAGGTTGGCTTTTACTGATGAAATGGAAGCAAAGATGATAAAGGACACCAAGAAAATATTAAACAATCAAATAGAATTAAACAAAATTAAAGCAAAATACTTGAATGTTAAAAGATCGCCCTTAGCCATTTGTTCTGAAGCTGATAAAAAAATCAGAGCGAATCCTGGAGACATTTTGAAATTTATCAGCGGCCATACAGCAAAGAAGTTGCCTCGTGATTACTGGAAGGATTTCGTTCAGAAGAACTTCGATACTGTCACTGAAAACAAAAGGCACCCGAAACAATAAAGGTCACTAGACCTTGAAGGAGTAAACTTTACAGACTTGGACAACTTGAGCGTGGGTTCCGCAACAAGTTTACGTACTAGACTATCTGTAATGGAGGTTGTTTCTAAAATGAGTATAGAAAAGGAACAACAAGTCACTCAGGAACAACAAGAAGTACAACAAGTGCAAGTGACAGAAGAAGCAGAAGTGGAACCGTCCTACAGTGTTTTTACTGTTTCAATCGCTGAAGTTATTCGAAATGACTTGGCTGTTAACGTTCGAAATGAATTTTATTCAATGACAAATAATCCTGTCAGTATGATGTCCAATTATACAAGTACTCTACAATGCGTGGTCTACTCTCTCATATCTAACTTCCGGCATCACCATTTTGTAAGGAATAATAACAGTCAGATAAGAGTCAAGGAGTTCAAACAAGGCTTTCGCATACCGTCTATCTTTCCAGCAAATTTTGCTGGCAATTATGAATTAAAATTCTCTGCACCATATATTTCGCCAGAAATACTGCAATCAACCACGTTTTGCGATAGTTTTAACTCGTTTTTTTTTTTTTTTTTTTTTTTTTTTTTTTTTTTACAAAAAAACACTTGGATTTCGTTGAAAGGTCGTTTTTTTCAAGTCGTGGGTCAGCACAGAAAACCGTTGAAAGCCTCTCTTTATACAACATTCATTTAACAAAACTATTGACCTGTTTCTAAACGAGGGTCTGATTGCTCCGGAAATGAAGAAAATCCCAAGTGCTTTGAAAGAGATAGCTACAAACCGATTTGTCACAAATTTTGAAAATATGTGGGCTGGACGGAAGTTATTCAATCGGATGTTAAACAAGTTGCTTGATGTGCTCTTAAAAATTCATCTTGCACCAATTCGAAAAGCTAAATATAGAGAATTCGTCGAACCATGGAAGAGAAAAAAAGAAGCAGAACAGAAGGAAAAAGAAGGAAAATTAGCAACACAAGCCTGAGGGCCTAAATTCTATGTATAGGGATCATCGACGACTCGCTATTCGTGGAATTCGCTACAGATTGAAAAAAAAAAAAACTGAGAGCAAGACTTGCCCGCTTGGAAGCATCCAAACTAAATCAAAATCAAAAAATAAGAATTTGTGAGGATGAGATTGCTAATGCCACTACAATCCTGGTAAATCTAAGACACCTCAATGTCTACTGCTCGATTTGTTACAGTGTTGCTAACAAGCAATTTTAATATAATGTCAGGAAGAGCAGCGAAGACATGAACTCTAAAGAAGAGAGGTACCTGCAAGCGCTCAATCTACAAGTGATCAGCCATCAAGCTCATCCGCTCCGCCTCCACAACAGCCATCTATGGTAACGCTTTTTCAACGTGTAGAAATACATGATCATTGCATATTCACTGGCTATAATTTATTTGTAGCCTTCAACGTCAAGAAATGGGAAAGAAAAAGAGTCTGCCCGTACGACAGAGACACCTTCTATACCTCCTGCGACAGAGCTGCTTACTAGCCCTGATGAACTGCTCTTACTGGGTGAAAAAGCATTACCTTCGACAGAGCTTTTTGATGAAGAGGAAGAGATAGCCCCTCCTAATGGTGATCTTACCAGAAGATGCTTAAATCAATTAAAATCAATAATACGCAAGTTATTTTTTGATTCATCAGTGATACTTAACGATAGACAAATTCGCGATAAGGGCGGGTTGACAGGAAAGGAATTCGAAGCATGTAAACTGATATATACAAAATTAAAACCGTACATTCCGCAACAACGGCATTATTCATTGAGCTGTCATCAAATTCCTTTTGTGGTTCTTGCTAATGATCTTCTTCGTTATGCTGATTATGCCAAGTTTGCTTGCGGTGTTTGTCCTATGTCATCAACTAAACTTCAAGCCCTTCAAATAGGTAGTACATCATTGTCCAGTCTTTTTTGCTCGTATGGTAAAGAGCGCCTATCATTTAGAGATTTTGACGGCACAGATATTACCAATTCCGCTACCGCAACTCACAAAAAGGATGTTATATTTGACCAATTTTTTGATTATTCCTCTTTACCTGCTTTTTGTAACAAAAGAAAACTAAATTTTGCTCATCGTGTAACGGTTTTGTCAGGCTGCAAATGTATGAGAATCCTGGTTACCAAGACAAATGCTCTACGATCTTCTTCAAATCCTACACAAACAGCTGGTAGTCAAAGAAACCTCCCATGGAGAGAAACAACTAAACAATGGCACCACGAGCAAGATAACAAAGGACTTTTAAACAAAGAAATAGCTGAATATGATGACAAAATTCGACAATTGTCACAAAGATTGAAGACTAATTCAAAGGAGCGTGCTAATTTAGAAGATCGTATCAAAAATATCAAAAAACAAGCTGGAGAAATGTAGTACCGTCAAGTGAACAGGGAGCCGAAAATCGAAAAAACCGCCAACCAAAAGAAAACCAAAAAACTTACAATTGATTAAAGGTACTCAAGCGAGAGTGAGATGCTTACTTTGACTCTGTTATTCAATTAAAACAAGATCTAAAAGACGCTCGAGCTCAACAATACTATCGAATCGAGGCAAGGGACCTAAAATCAGAACCTAAAGATACAGCTGCACAAGCTCCTGTTAAGATCATCCAACCAAAACAAACAGGTATCGACTTAGCTGAAAATATGGTGCTTCATAATAATCCAGAGTATCTCCGACACAGCTTTACTTTCGCTGGCACAGACAATGGAATTGTCAAGATGACTGAAACAATCCCTGTAACATTTGATCCATTCCTATATCATTTAAGATTGTACAATCGATTTTCTGTGTTGGAGAATATCCCCACTGAAAAAGGGCATCCTTTTCAACGACTTCCTCCGATATTTACTGCAAACTCAGGGGATATCGATCTTGGTAGTGGTTACTATCGTTACGGTTGTAGAGTAGAGAATAAGAAAAAACTACTACTAAGGGTCGGGAAATTCAAGTGATCGAAAAACAGCTGGCGAATAACAATTTACTTCAAGCTACGGATTTAGTTGGCTTTGCTGAATCTTTTAGATTGCGTCAAACTTATCAGCAGAAAATACAACAAGTCCGCATCACAAACGAAAACAAAACAACCCAGACTTGTGTTTACTGTTTCCATCCATTGACTCATCCAAAAATGAAATTCCCCGTGACGACCAGCAACAATGAAAAAAAAAAAGTAGTAAAAAAAAAAAACCAATAATGGATCCTTTCTCTGCAAAAGCCAACACTGTCCCTTGCTCAGAAATAGAAAAAGTACTCAAACAAGGGACAGTGTCTCATCCAGAGCCATAGCTTTATCGGGAATAGCTACAATTTTGTTTCGTCAATCATTTCCTGTTTTTTCAACGTCAAAACTGACCTTAACAACATTACCCTGGATTTCCTTAACCGAAACAACTAGAGGGCAGGCTTTGCTACACGATTGTAAGTGATCTTTATTCAAAAAAAAATAATTGTTACTTAAATATGACTGATAAATATGACTTACAATTTTTCCAGTATTTAGTTAGGCCGCGGGAGGTCTACCGAAGACTCGCCACTTATTGTATCGAGACAACAGGAGCAGTTGAAGTATATATCTTCTTTCTTTTCTTCTCGCTAAGTTTAATTTCATTTTTAGTTTTTGAACTTGGCCGAGCTCAATAAAGTTAAAAAAATAAATAGTAGTAGTATGATGTTTTATTTAATTGATCTTTCATGCATAAGTTAACTCCAGGAAACTTATATTATTTAGGCAGTTGGAAGCCTATCAGTTGCAGTAGGGCAATAAACCTATATATAAAAAAGAAGATATTAGCAAAAGCCGGAAATCGTATAAGGCCTAATTCTTACATCCAAATTTTCTTGAAACTTGATTACTGGTGGCTTATCAGGTCCCTTTAAAAAAAGTTGATTCCAGAAAGTTTTGGCAATCCATTGATGTCCTTTTAAACTAGGATGGAAGCAATCAATGTTACTACATAATAACAGTTAGTTATGGTATATAAAACTATTTGGATTGAAGAGGACAAGTACCTCAAGGCATCAACAGGAAAAGAGGAGAGTTGAATTGGTGCAGGACTGTACATTACTGCGAAGGTACCACCAGCAGTACCTTTGTATTTGTTAGCGATTGCCTGTAGCTTGGAGTTATATGCTATATACACAGGAATGATGATTATTATTAGAAATATTGCCTAAATTTTTATGAAGATGAGGGTATACACTACCATCTGAAAGGTTATCCATGAGTGTCCAATTACCAGCAGAGCCAGAGCAAGAGCATTCCTGCAAGTTATACAAAAGATTATTTGGTTTACAATATGAGTTGCCGGCAGATAATGGGAATACACCAGATACTTTAAATGTACCAACTATACATATAATTTAGCATATAACTCATCATACTATGCACTTATGACTTACGTAAATTAACAACAGTTTTTGGGATTTCTGCTTTGATTCTTTGAATGGCTGCTTCTACATAGTTACCGTAAGCATCAGCAGTCACTAAATTTGCATTGGAACCGCATGCAGCGCATTGATCATTACTGCCAATTTGAATAGTGATCATTTTCCAGTCGTTTTGATAGTTTGATGTCAAGAAATAAGATTTCATTCCTAAATTTAGAAAATCATTTACAAGTTTAGTAACCACTTTATGATAGAAAAAAATCGTCTATTACTTGGAATAAGATAATCGAGTTCATAGTCCAAGTTGACAGCCATTCCACCACTTTGAGCTGCATTTAAATTATCTCTTAAGGGTCGATCTAGATAATAAATTAGCATGGAAGAATACTGTAAAAAATATATATATAAAAAAAAAAAAGAATTTACAAATGGTTTCTGGGAAGCCGCACGTGTTACCATTACAAAAGGACGCAAGATGGGACAATACAGAAGCACCTTGAACTTGAGGGTTATATCGTTTAATGAAATTGGCTAGTGTAATTGCACCTGTGTCGCCACCAATACCGTAACTATTACCACGGTATTCCAAAAGAGTACTGAGATTTAAGAGACCCGTCCCTTCGTAATCCACACCCATCATACCAAAGCCTGCCATGATACTGTCACCAAGTGCAGCTACGACCTTAATATCATCAATACGAAGGTCTGTCACGTCTTTAGCGGCCGATGTTCTAGCAGGAAGAGCAGGACAGCCTGAAATACTCGAAGCAGTGGCAGCCAGAACAGTAGCAACAGTAAATGATACGGATATAACCGCTTTTAAAAATACCATATTTTGAAAAGATAATTGATAAAAAAAAAAAAGAAAATTCAACGTCCTGTTGGAGGGTTTATATATAAGAAAAAAAAATGATGCATCTAATGGTCATTGAACGCGCTTGAAGAAATGCTTATTAGTTGTGGTACACTTTGGTTCGGAAAAAAGGTACGTATACAAAAAGCTTTCCATAGATTCTAATGGTGTTATTTTCCCTTCTGATCCCAGAAGAGCATACAGAATGAGATTGAGTTACTAGTGGTATTGTATACATGAGTGCAAGCTAGCATTGATCGTTGTTACAAATTCTCTAAAACAGGAAGTTCTCCTAAAAGACATTAGTTTATGTAACTGAACTATATATATGTTTGCTGGAAAACGCTATAGAGCATAAGAAAAAACAATGTCTCGTTGCCATTATTTTCGGTTACTTGTTTAAAAAGGTATATTTTATGGAACTTGAGACAGACTTTAGTCACGTTTAAAGTATTCACAGGCTTTAGGTAATCTCATTTGTATGCATGCGCGAAATAAAGAGAGAATTTTTGGAAAGCGATGAGTGACCTCACTGTGGCTAACAGTGGGATTTTAAGAGAGGACAAGTGAACCCATAAAGAACTCACATTGCATTATCGGTAGCATTTGGGTGTGAGAGGACGCGTCGTACATCTTTTTCTTGCGTTATTATAATGATTGGCGGCCACTCAAAATCCTATGTATAAGCGCCAAGCAAATCTTAGGGCAGCTTTGATCTTATGTTTAAGTATATAAATGAAAAAAAAAAAAAATTGCTGCCTTCTATTGACAGGTTCAATTAAAGCTTGTTCCTGAATTAATGTTAGCTAAAATCAGATGAAATATATATTTATAGATGTAGTTGCCTTTTTTAAAGCATTTACTCTAAAGCACATAACGTAATGTAAGTCTCCTGACTCTTATTTAATGCAAATAATTCAAAGTAAATACTCACTGAGAAAATCTCATGGAAATATACACGTTGGAAAATAGTATCATTGTAAAAGTAGTTACAGAAAAATAAACTCCTACGGTATAATCTCGATCGGTGTTGTACCATTGTTATACACATAAGGGTTACTTTCGCATAGAAGTACATAGTTACTAAAACCATATTTTCCTTAAAGTTAACTACCTTATAGAATTGCAATCCCAAAAGTCCAAAATTTCTTTAGTTTGTGTATAGCCACTGCTTTATAATTTCAAAAAGAGAACCCTCAGAATTATAGATAACTTTACATTCATGCAAAATATACATAGCGTCATCCAGTAACTTTATTTACCCTTGTCCCACCAAAGAATGATCATTTAGAATACACGTTAGCTTCAGAAAGACATTTGGTACGACCTTAAGTTGAACACCTTTTTAATTAAAATTCCCTATCATTCTTAAAAATTAATTCTCGGAAACTCTTTAATGCACATCAGTCTTTTCAAGTCTTGCACTTTGGAAGATTCTGTACAACAGGGAACAATGTACTTTAATGAACAAGAGATTCTTTATTACTAATTACATTTCCCAAGCTCGCGGTATAGAAAAAAAAAAAAAAAAAAGAAGGCGAATTCCAGTGCGAATTAATTCACATAAAATGATGGGCTTGGAGAATGCATAACTGTATTCCTATAAGCATAGATTATATTTGGCTCTAGTTTCTAGTTACAATATTTTCTTTGATCGATCAATCGCATACTATATGTGATATATTCAATTATGAATGATTCGTCATCATTTCACACCACCTTTATACAGTAGTAACATGATCGGTACGAAAAATAGGTTTTCCATGTTATACATGTGAAAAGTGTACTTTTTAGTATAAATAAACAGATTATAGTATGCTCTGTAGCAATTAGAGACAGAGTGTGCGATGTTTGACTTTTGATTTGGAATCATCGCTTCATGTATAGTCAAGATGCATTAAGCTATTTTTTAATTAAATTCAGGTACGCATGGTCTCCTTTAATGTTTGTCAAACCTTAATGACATATAAGTAACTTGTGAGATGACATACGGGCATCACAATTTATTTATACGCATAATTATTATCTTCCAATTATATTTCCCAAATATGCAAAAGTATAAAGCATTATCTACTACTACAGTGTTTTTCCAGGATAGCACAATAAACTAGGTAATGCCATGGATAGCTTTTGTTGTACCGTTTACATAGAGATCTTATTATTATTTATGCCTCTTTGGAGTTTCTATTAGTTACATATATACACGGGTAAATAATAGCAGCTCAAAGTTACTACTGTGTTACTCTTTTTTTTATGATAAACATTGGCTATTGTAGATAAATGTTCCTAATTTGGATATTTATACCCGTTTGCACACATAAATGATCGTTGTATAACGCGTCCAGAAATTTCGGCCAAAAGACTTCACAAGAAATGATAGAGTCTCTTTATTAAATAAATAAGAACGCGGTAAGTTACTTCTGTTAAAGGGATTTCCACATGGAAGTCATGCCGTTACAGCTGTGTATAAACGGCCGCCAATTTTCCTGTGCACATTGTATTCACCACGATTCGTCACTTTTTGGAGCATCATGCCAAGGGATTTCATCGAGTCAGCGTCTACCTTAACCGTCCTTATTGTTTCACTCAGATAGTCTCATTTAGTATAAGACTCAGTCTATTCTTTATAAATAAGACGCAAATTTGTCATTTCTTTCTTTTTATTAAAAATAATGAAAGCTGTTATTGTATCTTTATCTTTTGGTGTTGCCAGCGTTTTAGCTGCTACTGCCTCTAGTATCTCAAACTGTCCTGCTCTTCCTGCTAGAACTTCGGCTGCTAAAGATGTCACCGATCTTAGAATTGATGATATATCCATGATAGGCGCACTTGGTGATAGTATTATGGCTGGCTTTGGCATGATGGGTGTTGATTACAGCGGAAGTGGTCTCCTGAACTTCAGTACTCTCTTGGAATACCGTGGTAATAGCTATGGAATTGGCGGTGATACCGGGGCAGTTACGTTAGGAAACTTTGTAAAGAGATACAATAGTAATGTGAAAGGTGCTTCTGTTCTCTCTCACTTGGCATCAATTTGTAGTGGAGCAACGTGTTCTTTTCCTACAAGTGTTTGTAAGTATACTTTGGTTTGGTGGAAATAGAGCTAAATATCATTGCCAATTATAAAGACGAGCCTCTTAAAGATAATAACAATGCTGCACAAAGTGGTGCTATGGCTGTAAATCTGGATTATGAGCTGGATTATCTCATTAACAGTAAGAATCTCTTCTTTTAATGTCCCAGGTATTAAAATCCACGTTATAGGAATGAAGGCGTTTGATATTTTGACAAATAACTACAACACGGATTGGAAAATGATCACTATTCAAATCGGTAGTAACGATCAATGTGCTGCTTGTGGAAGTAATGCTGCACTTGTTACTGCTGACGCATACGGCAACTATGTGGAAGCAGCTATCAAGCGTATCCAAGCGGAAATCCCCAAGACAGTTGTTAATTTATGTAAAGCTCTTGTTTGATATGATACTACTATATTCTACTGACTGTGCTGTTTGCTAGTGGGAACATTTAAAGTTTCTGGCGTCTTTCCTCTTTCTGCAAACAATTCTTACTGCAAGCCCAATAATCTTTTGTATAATTTGAACGAATGCTCTTGCTCAGGATCTCAAGCAAACTGGACGATTATGGACAATCTTTCAGATGGTAGAAACAAAAAACTTTACGAAAAAAAAAAAAAAAAATAGTGACTAATAGTGATTTCTTTAGCTTACAATGCCAAGTTGCAATCTATTGCCAACAAATATAAGGGTACTGCTGGTGGTACTTTTGCTGTTATGTACAGCCCCGCTCCAATTCAACTTTCTTCTTTCCCTATTGATGCTCTAAGGTAAACACTTGTTCTTTGAAGCAATTCAGTCCAGTATTTTAATGCTTAGATAGTAACATTGACTGTTTCCACCCGAGCCTTAAGGGTCATCAATGGATTGCTAAAAACTTTTGGAACCAGCTTTTCTTGAGCTCTTCACAAAAACCATCTGTGATGGCTTTTGATGCAAATCTTCAAGTAAGTAGTAACAAGGGTCTTTCTTGATTCTACCGTTTGCTAAGATTTTTAATATGATTAGGTTTATTGCCCTACTAGTACGGATAGACTTCCTACTTCCTAAATCCTTAGCCAACCCTATTGATTTTGTACTGATATATAGCTATTTATCTAACAACTTGATATATTTATTTTCCGCATATATAAAAAGCTACTATGTAGTATTACTGGAATATAAGCTGAGGTATTGCATGTGTTAAATTTATTAAGGCCACAAGCATTTACTCTTCAATAAGCTCATAAAAGCCATTTACTGTTAGTTGAAGTACCTTTTGGGTTAACCAGAACTCTAAACATTCAACAACTGTGAACTTGTCAAGCCCTACAGCACTTACAATTTGATCCCTTGAATAAGAGTCCTCTAACCATCAATGAGTTTCTAACCCTCCAAATAAACATTCAATTTTACCTTTAGTTTTAAACATGTCTATTATCCGATATGCTTCAGGACTAACGTCTAGTTCTAGAGTCCGTGATTCAAATTCAAGGTTTAAAGTAACAGTTCCTTTCATCGGTAAAAATGATAGTTTCCTATTCGCTTTTGCTTCTCGAAACTCGGCATCGTATGCGTCTATTTTCCTAAATAAGAGGTATGTTAAGAGAGTTTTTTTTTTTTTTTCCTAGCCCCAATAAGTTTACATTTGTTTTTCTTCCATCCATGATTGCAGTTTAGTATCATTCATATCATCTTCGCTATCACTGTCATCTTCTCCACCTGGCCAGTATTTTCCCGACATAATAATAGCATGAATAGAAGGGTCTACCCTCGCTTTCTCGTGAATCGACTTGTCTAATCTTCGACTATCATCCATATCTTTCAACATAATATCGCAACGAATAAAAACATCTGGAGGAAAGTGCTGCTTTAAAAGCTCCAATTTTCTCATTTCTGAGTCAATATCGTAGTTGGTGGAGGAGAGTAAAACTTCGCCAAGTTTATCGCAATAACCGTCAATAAAATCGCTTAACGACGCACATACACTAACTAACATAGCAATTGGATCTTTGGATTTCCTTTGCAGACTACTTAGTCTGGCTTGAAATCAACGGGCAATGATTAGTTTTGATGAGATCGTTGGTATTTGTATTTCATCTTACCAGGTTTATCTTCCTTTACAATAACTGCCTCACGAGACACTTCCTCTTTATTGACTTCTGATTGCTCAAAGACATACAGGTAATGGTCCCCTGCTCCAGATGAATCTTCCTCATCTAAAAAATCCCTAACAAGTTCAACAGCTCCTTTCACTGTGTCCTTGCGGTACATACTATATACAAGTTATTTCGATACGCTATTTACAACATGGAAATGAATATTACCGCATATAATTCTTGAATAAATCAATTATAGGAACCATTATATCGCATGTGGGATCAATAATTGATAAGCAATGAATGCATCCGATATACTGTTGAAGAATGTCGGTTGCCGATGCTCCTTGATGAAGCAGTCTGTTCTTCAATCTGAAATAAGAGATTAATACTCAACTTTTTACTTTATCTTTTCTTAGATACTCACTCATCTATTAACTTATTCTTCAGCTCCTGTAATAACCCTCGTTTAGTAGCGGTAGTCTATGGGTATAATTTAGTATCAACACTTTCCCCGCTAGAAACAAAAGATAGTGTTTGCCTTACGTGAAAGTCGTTTACAGCACTTTTAGTTAATGGATAATCTCGGATGATATCAAAGATACTGCTGATCCTTAAATCATAAATCGATTTATATAATAAATATTCTGCCCTGATTTTTTCTCTTAAAAAGTTGTTCCAATCGAGATCTAACGTAATGAACTTTAATACAATTTCCCTTATTAAAAAATTCCTGTAGCATTTACCAACATCCTTTACGCTTCTTTGAATGTGAGATATCCAAGGTAAAACAAGTACATGCAGCCATTTCAGTTGGATAGGAACTAACGATACTTCAAAATTATCCTGCCATTGGGGTAATCTCAGTCTACGATCTACTATGTCTTCCAAGTTGTTTGTCCAATTAGGAGAAAGGTTCAAATTATTCAACTTTTCACAAATAAG
This sequence comes from Mucor indicus B7402, assembly GCA_000697295.1. Lineage (NCBI taxonomy): Eukaryota > Fungi > Mucoromycota > Mucoromycetes > Mucorales > Mucoraceae > Mucor > Mucor indicus. The sequence continues at coordinate 81,361 of JNEK01003099.1, forward strand.
ACTGAAATTCTGAATATTTGTTTCTAGCTCTTTAATACTATAATCCGCTTCTTCACTTTCATCCCTTTTCTCCAACCAAATATCAGCCGTCATGTTGTTATTTTCATCATTGGATGGACAGTTCGCTGTGATACCCTCTAAAATTCGATCTGACAAATGAAAGATATCTATCAGGCGTGGTAGATTTGTGTCTATCATCAATTGTACAGTCTTTTCCAACTCTTCTCCTGTATACTTTGCTATCTTTGATGAGAAAAGATAAGCAAAAGAACCGTCGCCTTCTTGCTGTTTCAATCGATAGAGTGATTCAATTCGCTCGAATGCTAATGTATTGTATATGCTCCTCGCGTCTTTAAAGGTGTGTGAGATTTTCCCCTGAATTAGCGCTATACTAGCACGTTTGACTTTTTCTTTTAGTACTGCTGACCCTAACGCACTCCCTCTATATATATAAAAAAAAAAAAAAAAACAAATTAAAACCAGCCTATGCCACTACCGAGGCAAAGTATTTACTGAGGAAATGGAAGTTCTAACGCTAGTCCTATGTCTTCATAACAGCGGTATATGTCATGAACAAGTTTCGAAAATAGCTGAACTATTTGTTGTTGATCGATTCGTTTTTTCTATACACCTGCAATCAGTTTCTGAATAGGTAATCCGCATGTTTCAAATACCTTGTAATTAGACTCCCATTGTAAGAATAAATAAGAAAGAGAGCCATCCAGGTAATCGAGCGCGATCCCGACGTACCAATCATGGACAGCGCCTGCAGGTAAAGTTGGATTCTCAACATACTTTAAAGGCGAACGGCGAACTAATCAAATAATATTCAGTTATTGTGGTATAATGACAACTTGATATTTTACTTCTCAATGATGGGATGTGTGAAGTACAATAATGAACAATTGTTGACATGATAGGTAGTCGCTAATATTGAGGATCTCGATCAGTCTGATTTATTACGTGACCTAATAAATGTCTTTACTTCTTTTTCTGCAATCCCTTCCCTGTCAAAGTAGTAATTCAATTCTTTGATCGCTTCTTCGGCTCTTTTTTGCTTTGGTAAGTTTTTTGTTGGTGACATGAGGGGTAGAAAAAAAGAAGTAACTTTATGCAAAAAAAATAAAAAAAAAATAAAAGGGATGTATCGGTTGTTCTATACCGTTAATAGCAATATCCTCTATCAACTGTAGATATCAATAAAGTCATCATCACATTGAGCTGACGGTTTAAGGAATCTCTCTTTTTTGTATACACTATGAAATTCAATCAAACTAAATAGTGACTCAATGATATGAGATGGTATTAAAGAGCGTATTTTATTTAGTATTTTTATTCTGTATCGTGTTAAGGATACTCTCTTGCCAATCCTCTTCATTTTCCCCATCGCTAGATACAATGGGTAAATTTGTGTTGACAGACGGTAACCGGTGATTCTCGCCCAAAAAGTCAATACTTCTTCTCCAGTACCGTATTTCATCTGATTCTTCTGCGTCATCAGTAATTAAAATAGACTCATTGTCAACAACGCTTTCATTGTCCATGGTTTCATCACGTATTTCGCCCCTTGAACCTCTTTCTTGATTTTCATCATAGTCTGCCGCCAATGAATCAGGTCTTCTATTATGAGCTGATCTTCTTTGAAATTGAGTATGTGGGGGCGGGGTTGGTGGAGAACTAGAAGTAGGAACGATAAGACGCGGTGCCGTACCTAGACTAGAGCCAATAAGCGTTGATAACGTCGACCGATCAATATCTAATGACAGGTCATTAGGAGACCATCTGGATAAAGGAGAGGACAATTGCTGTTGAAATAGCTGTCGTGATCTTGCTTCCTCTTCCTTGATTTTCCTGTCTCTCTCAAAATCAGACCATTTCTTCATTGTAATCTGCGAAGAATCGAATTCTCCTTCTTTATCACCATGAGAATCTTTTCCTTCTCCCTCGACCTTTCTAGTTTCACCCCATGTGAAATCGTCAAAATGCCAGTATGCATACGTAGGCAGCACAAAGTTCCAAATGGGCAAGCTGAACAGGTATATAAACATCCATCCTACGTAAACGAGTTTTCGACTAGTCATCACAATCAAAACAGCTGGAAGACCCAAAATGAGCGCTAGTAATATCAAAGATATAACTGCTGGCTGGCCTATGCATGCCAAGATGATCAAGTACATAGTGAAAGATATAGCCGCAGGTAAGGCAAGTGTACCTACCAACTCCATGAAAACAACAAACTGCATAGAGAAGCAAAAAGTACCACACAAATCGCGGACAAAAACAAGCTCCATTAAATTGTGAATCGTAGAGTTGATCCAACGACGTCTTTGCGAAAGCAAGACAGCAAAAGTGTCAGGAACAACGGTCTTACAAACGGCTTGTGGTACGAACAGCATTTTTCTTTTAGGAAAAGTTTTGAGCATAAGTGTTGACAAATAACGATCTTCACCAAGCAGTAACAAGTTTTTTTTATGCAAGGTATCAACGACATTTTCTGAATAGTGTTCAATGATATCGGGATTAGCCAAAATAGGCACCCAGTGACCGTTAGTGCCCTTTGGCGCTTTGATTCGATACATACAGAAACAGCCAGGTAAACAAGTGACACCGCCAAAAATGGACTCGAATGCTTTTGACTGATGATGAGATATATAATACTCAAATACTATTGTTTAAATCCTTTAGTACCCACAATTGACATTCAGTACTTAATATCTGTTTTACCTTGAATCATAGATACCCAACTATCTGTTTTGTTACCAATCTTGGTTTCACCACACAGGCCCATTACTTCAGAGTCATTCACCATACAGCTGATTAGGCGTGATAAAGCATCTGGATAAACCTTGGTATCTGCATCAACCATAAGTACAATTTCGTATTTATCAGGGCTTACACCGGAAATCCTCCATATGTTCGTAAAGAACTCATACTCTAGTTCTGTCATACGTTCATCGAACATCACTTTTTGAAGGAAGGACATGAGGATCACTTGTGAATCACGTTTACCCCGATTTCCTGGCTTAGCTTCTTTTTCTTGCTGCTCTGGAGTTCCACACTTGACAATAGTAATCATAGGCACGCGCTGCTGAGAGCCACGATCGACCGTGCTATCATCGTACTTGTAAAAACCAGCATAGACCTTTGCCATATTATGCTGCTTCGTTCCATCTGCAATAGCTACATATGAACATGCTTCAACGTCCTTTGGATCGATTAAGAAATCTTGCATCATGGATATACAGATATCAGGCGTGGACATGGCGTTTCCGTGCCCTGTAATCATACCATCAGCAATCACTAAAAGCAACTTGTGCGAGTTGGGGTAGTCTGTAGTAGCTATGGAATCAAGTGTGGTACGGAGCCCGTCCTCTCCTTCCGAATAACATGTGACGAGGCAAATAGTATGTGTTAGGCTGAAACCAAACGGCATGAAATCTACTTTAGGCTGTGGAATGACATTGGGCGAGACCTCGTAAGGACAAGAAGTTGTTATTTGAGATAGATGTGTGCCGATTGATCTTGAAGTATCAGAAGATCTGCGAGATAAAGGACTTGCTGTGACACTTCTACTGTTCTCAGAAGTAGATGCTGTAGGCCGAGGGGATAAAATGCCAGAGCTATTTGGACCATTATTTGCCATCATTCGTGAGCTATTATTTAAAAAAGAAATAAATAAAAAGGATACCATGAAAATGATGAGTGTATACTTTACTTGACGGTGGACTGTTTCCAAATAGTACTACCAGGCCTTTCGATGGCGTTGAAATGCATGGATCCTGTATCTGGTTGAGTGAACCTTGATCTTCTGGGCATCAGATTTCTTTTTTTATTCGTACTGTAAGGTGAATAGGTTTTTGAACTGTTTAAATGGGGTCGTATAGCTGCGGCTGGTACATTAATGCCTGTCGTCCAGTCTTCGATCTCTAGGTCTCGCTTCATACGGTCTTTATAGGATGTTCTGCCTTCTTTTTTGAAATTTCCTAATTTCCAAGATAAAAACCATCCAAAGATAACGGCTAATCCAAATTTCACGAGAATGACGCCTAAAATGACAATAAGCGAAGTGTACAAGACGACATCGGAAGCCATACAGCCAACGCTTTTGGTATCAATTTCCCCAACTTTAATTGTGTCCAGTAAACATAGGGCCTCTGTTTTCCATGATACTGTATCTGATTTTCGAGTCGCCACAGTGTGTGTCAGATCTTGCCCTGAGAACGCCGTTGTATTTTTTAAAATAGCCTGTATTAATCCATTAGAAGGTAGAGTGAACACATTTTGAGGTAGAGATTGGAGTAAATTCAGGTTCAAGACGTAACTATAGAATAAATAAAACGTTACTGTTATAGTGATTGTGTTTATTATAATTATACCTGTTAAATACAGCCAAATTCGAAGTTGCATTTACGTCGTTCCAGTCGTAGTACACTCTTCCAGCTTTATCATAATTTCCATTTGCGTTTAAAATGCCCGTATCTCTCATTGTATCAAACATGGTGCGAGAGTTTGGATTCAAATGACAAGCTGTATGATTTGAGTAAGTAGAAGCGCTCGGGTAGTGCTTACGGTCTATGAGTTGACAAGGAAAATAGGAAGGAACATCAGTTTGTCCTACAGATTTGCCGGAAGTAGGTACAAACACTGATGCACAATGTTGATTGATGTTTTGAAACAAAAATGATGCATCTTTTCCACCGGCATTGATGGGTTCATAAATAACATTTGTTGCCTTATCTGTTATGCCGGTAATTGGAGGGTGGCTGTTCCAAGAGGCAAGCATGTACGCCCAACCATGAATGACGACATAGCCTTCATTGATCGACTCTACACGAAAGCTGAGTGGTGGTTTAGGACAAACTGCCTGTGTAAACCCAAAGGTGAGGAAACCAACGAAGGCCATGATCAGTAATATCAAAGAAACGAGACCAATTTTTTCTCTGAATGCCATTTGAGCGTTTTTATCTTTTTTTCCTGATGAAATCAAATTTTTAAAATTCTGCAATTGAAAAAAAAAAAGATTTTGAGTTTCTTACCTAATGCTCTCAGGGCAGGGGGAGGACAGCAACAAGTGACTAAATAGCAATAGGCTTTCCATAAATCGAATGGGTTTTTTGGTGAATCTGTTGTATATTCAATTTTAGAGTGATCGTTTGATTGTTTGTCATCGTCGTCTCTTCCCAATAAGCCTCTTCTTAGAACAGATCTTCTTGTGGGATGTGCTCTGTCCCCTGCTGATCTGTGAGGATTGTCATCGATAACTCTTTTTCTTGTGTGGTACTGAGGATGTTGTGGATCAACTCTGCTGCGTTCGGGCCGAACTAGAGAAGTTCTGCGCTGTGGAGGCGGGTTGCTTAGATGCCTTGTTTGTTCTTCTTCTTGTTGATACGCAGCTAAAGACAGATTACTAAAGGAAATTTCCATGTTTTATATTATGAATCTAATGACTTTTTATTTTTATATTTGGGTGCCTATTACAATAAATTATGATAATTGATAAGTACAGTATTAAATGGGGTATGTATAGTGTATAAATAAATATATAATATATGAAAACAATATCAATTATACTAAAATTACAGGAAAGAAAAAGAGAAAAAGAGAAAGAAAAGGATCAAAAAGGAGACAATATTGCAAAATATACTATTTTTTTTTTTATGAGTACCAAGGGGGCGAGGGAAACACTATCAATTGAGTAAAAAAACGATACTAAGAAAGACAAAAAATAGAAGCAAAAACAAGCGATGTTATCTAGGAGTCATAGAAGACTGGGAGATTTCAATGACTATGTTGGAGAAATAAAGAGGCTCTTATCCATTAGTTATTAAATTTACATCTTTAAACTGACTTTGACTTTAAACAATTAAAATATAAACACAAGAATGTTAACACCTTACAATATGAGAGAGACAGAGAAATAAAGAAACATTTGTGCGTATATATGATTGTAAGGAGGGAGCAAAAAAAAAAAAAAATGTTAATATATAAGGGGTGTTGTGTATCAAACATACATGTATTATATAAGAATCTATATAGAAAATAAGTGTGTAAAAGCAATGCTACACATGTTAGGGTAGCTTTTCAATCCAACCCATTTCTATATAATTCTCCACACGAATACTAATCAGTAATACTCCTAACAAACTATAACTTTTCTTTTTTTCATCAATATAAGAAACTCTCAAAATGATAAGCTTGAATTACCACTCTTTCCAACAGTTATATGCAGCTTTTGAGCTGCAAAATTATACCATTCTGTCGAATACAGATTTTCAGTTTAAAACAAAATTTGTATATTAATTAAAGAGTCTCTTTCACTTGTTCCTCTTTGTTGATGTAATTAATTAAAATATATCATATAAATTGATCGACTGTGTTTGATTAACTACTGACGAATGTCTATAATACAACAAAGACCACCTATAAGGAAAGCAGCCATATGATACAAATAGTGTCATTTTTAAAGACAACAGACTACTTTGAAGGAGGCGTTTGACCGGGTATATTTAGTGACAAATCTATATACTATATTTAAGGAGTAGTATTGCTTAATTGAAGACTTTTCTTCTATTTGTGAAAGCAAGGCCGTCTATATAATAAAGAAACAGAGACAACAAAAGATAATGTAATATGCACATTGACTATCGTTACCACAATAATATTATATGCACTTAAATCATCATCTATATTTTATAATTCATAGGAGATGCTATGTATTTTAAGTGCAAGACTCTCTACCACTATTCCTTTTTTACAAATTAAATTAGAGATGTTAGTTTTTTCGGGACGAATCAAATTCATCTTCAGGCGGTCAACTTACCTTTTTTAGACAAAACAAAAACGGAAATTAAACGAGTATATTGCTGCTGTGTGCCATTGAAAGTTAAATGTTTCTCATTAAACGACAATAAGTGCGCTTTCCTTTTTTTTTTTTTCTTTTTTTCTCGAGTTTTGTGTAAAATGACAAGTGAACATGAGATAAATACCGACCAATTCGATAGTTCAAACATTTCACCACTTCGTAACTGGAAGGCAGGACCTCCATCAACCAGGAAAAAGCAACATAGTAGAACACAATCTATTTCAACACAATCAGTAACCTCCAAAAAACAACATAAACGAATGGGATCTTTACCAGCTGCTATTCATTCAGTTGAAGCAAACAAGCTTTACCATTCTTCTTTAGATGCTTCCCCTCGATCACCTTTTCTATTATCGCCTATACCACCATTACCAGAAAAGGGCAATATCGCCATTCATATTGCTAATCCGAAATCAGATATTGCTTCTCATTATATTACCAAGCATGAGAACACCATTAAAAACTTGTCATATATACTCACCTGGTATTTCTTCTCAACATCGCTCTCACTTTACAACAAAAACTTGATGGGTCGTGATCGTTTCAACTTCAACTTCCCCTTATTAGTTAGTGCAATACACGCCGGTCTTCATTCAATCATCACAACTGTCATGATGTGGTTCGGTGGAAATCGCTGGAAAAGCAACACGGTCAGTTTGTCTATAAAAGACTATGTGTTTAAAGTGGTATGCAAAATATGCGCAGTAGGGAAGATCGAAAGAAATTAATGACCGTTCATAGATACCTTGCGGTATTGCAGCTGCTGTAGAAATATGTTGCTCCAATGCAGCTCTTGTATATATCACGCTTTCATTTTATACCATGGTGAAATCAAGCACGCCTATTTGGGTACTCTTGTTTTCATTTTTATTTGGGTTCGAGAAACCAAGATTTTTGTTGGTTGCTATCATTGTTGTCATGGTGACAGGTGTCGTTTTAACGGTAGAAGGCGAAACAAAATTCGATGCCTTGGGTTTTTCTCTAGTGTTGATTGCGTCGATTGTATCAGGTTTAAGATGGAACATGACGCAGTTGTTATTACAGCACGAAAATATGGGTATTAACAATCCAATCGCTACATTGTATTATCTCAGCCCTATCATGTTTGTCACAATGCTCACACTAAGTCTAATTTTTGAACACCCTTTGGATCAATTTCAGCATTCGAAGCATTTCGATACAATTTCTCATTTCATCGAGTCCTTTGGTTTGATGTCGATTGGCGGCTTTTTGGGTAAGATACACTATTCATCATCAGTGACTATGAAAGAGCTGAGCACGTCTTCTTTAGCGTTTGCCATGACTTTAGCGGAACTATACTTGATCAAAGGCACAAACACAGTTACTTTGAGTGTTGCAGGTATAAGTAAGGAGATTGTGATTATTATGTTATCTGTCATGATTTATGGTGATGTTTTGACCTTTAAGAATATGCTAGGGTAATATGTTTGAATTTAATTTCGATATGAGCCTAACTTTATCTGTATAGTCTCTTCGTGTCGATCATTGGTATCGTTGCTTATAACTATTACAAACTGTCAAAAAACAATGGTTTAGAAAAGGGACAATACCAAATGATACCACTACATTCAATACCCGCTTCTACAGGCCCGTCTACTAGAAATCTTAGAGATTAATGGCATCTATGAATTGCGTTTGTAAATGTGTATAAAAATAAAATGGGTTTAGCTAAAAATACTAACGCGTGTATCACCAATGAAAAAAAGTTAAAAATAAACTCTTTTGTCAGATTTCTGATTTGGCATAAATTAAACACAATACACAGGGACACTATTTTAGATCAACCAAGCCCATAAAAAACATAATCATATAAAGTCAATAAATAAATTGTTTTGTTATTATTACAAAAAAAGAAACAATATTATGTTGTTGTTTTTTAGTAGTTGGTACAAAAAGAATACGTTCATATCTTTTTTTTTTTTTTTTTTTTTTTTCTCTTCGAGTAGTTAATATCGAAAAAAAAGGAATGGTTTACGGAATGAATTTAGCAGTAATATTATGTGTACAAGGGATTATATAGGATATAGTGTGGGGGAGTTTTTGTAAGAGTCAAGACAAAGGCTTGAAGCTTTTTACGCGGTTACTGCCTTTTCGTTTGAATTTTCTTCCACTATAGTAACTTGTGAACTATTATGAGAGAGCATTGGTCCTTTCGCTGGGTAATACATTGCCTCTGGCCTTGATAAGTGAGACAGCTCTGATGGCTTCACTGGAGGTTTTCTTTCCATATGGGTTTCTTTATCAGGATGTATCTTGATCAAATGCGTTCCTTTTCCATTGGGTACTTTACGAGCAACGCCGTTCTCATCAAGAACAACTTCAATAGTACCAACCTGCAAATAGAGTAAATATTACTGCTTTGGTCTTGAAAGCTTATCCTATTACCTTGTCGTGAGATATGCAACAACCCATTTTATAAATTTGTCAAAACAATTAAAGAGAAAGAAAGAAAGAAAAAGAAAAAGTTTCAAAATTTTGCCTTTTAAGCATTCAAAAAAATAAACAAAAGTGGTTATGGGCTCTCCCAACAATGGAATCATTGCTTTAAAAAAGTGCCAAATCATCTTCGGGGCGAGACACACCGTAGAGTGTGCTACTTGCTTGTTTTAGAAAAGGGAAAAATTTTAGTTATTTTCATAAGGAAAAAAAGCAAAGAGCTAAAATTGGTAGGGTTTCTTAAAATAAGCACAAAAGCCAATTGCTACCAGCTGCAGCAAATTGACGTGTTTCTCTTCTACTTATAAGTTCACAAGCTCTTCAATTCAGATAGGCGGTTCTTTTACATAATGTTAAATCTGAAATATACGCTAGGTAGCAACATGACATAAATAAAATAAAATAAAATAAAATGCTACGCTGATTTTAAATTTGTAAATGTTTACATGTATATGTTTTTGGCAAAACAAGTAGAAAAAGCCGGAAGCATGACTCCTATCATCGTTCTAAATAATAGATTACTGAGAGCTGATTATATCATTGTGGTCCTTTGTATATTTGTGTATATGGTGACGTGCATTCATTGGCAAAAGCACCGTTATAGGAAAATACCGTTATTAATTTTAGCAACAGCAGTGATGGGTTCAAGTGTAAAGGTTTCAAGAGTAAGTAATTCCCAGTCGCTTTAGCTTTGATAGTTAGAATATATACTAGTTTATAAGGAATACTTATTTCAAAAACAGTACACTTTTATGGTTCGAAGGTATACTCAAATACTTTGAGGTAGTTTGTATATGAAAAATTAACTTGTTGGCACGCGTTTTAGCGGTATAAACATTGTGTCTCAAAGCATGCTTATGCTTGATTAAAGCAATGCTTAGAGTAGGCTTTATGTACCCATAAACCTCTTCTAGTGTCTTTCAAGGCAATAGAGCTATCGTATTTATTTACAATGGTGTTTGTTTTAAGGACATTTTTTGTCACGTTTGCAGATGTTACGATAGGAGAACCTCTGCTTTATTAAGTCTTACATTGGCTAAGTTAGTAATAAGCTAAATGCAATCTACAGTCACTCGCAAAGCCCTTGTACAATGTGTTTAACTAACCTGTAAATTCGCTGACTAGTGTTAGTGATAAAAAGGTGTATCTGTCATACAAAGACATAGTGACAAAGTGAATTTCGTACAATAGATGACTCTATTTCCATACCAGTCCAGCCTACTACAACTCCTCATCGAAAAGCAACTCCTTTTGTTTAGTCTTTTATGCTTTGGTTTTTATTTTGAAAGATAAATACAGAAATAAAACAAATGTTAGCCTGGACCAACTTTAGGAATATCATGGTGCTCGCTTAATTGTTCAAGCTTTTGATTAAACTCTTGAACACGATCTTTATGTGATTTCGCTGCTGCTTTTGACACTCTTTCCATTTGCTAATCAAATCCAAGCATTAATTAAGAAACTAAAACCACCCAGGAACTAGCTTACCCTTTGACGTTTAATCTCTTCAAATTTACGTTCGGCTTCGGTCTTTTCGATATATTGGAATTTGTGCTTTTCATCTTCAATGGCTCGTTCTAATTTATCTTTTTCAGATTTAGATTTAGATTTCTTTTTCTTCTTTCTACATTTTTCTTATTAAAAACTCTGCTGGATTGTCTTTCATTGGCTTCAACTTACTTTATTGAAGAAGAATCTCCCCCCTTAAGCTTGAGAGATCCCTTTTTGACGTGATCATACGCCGACATCTTCAAGAGAAAGGAATGGAAAAAAAAAAAAAAAAAATTCAGAACTACCAGTAGCATAAATTTTATTGGTGAAAACTCTCTCTTCTAGTCACACACATGTCAAATAGTAAAGCACGAAGCTATGCTTTAACAGCAGCGAGCTTTTGTAGTGATAATCATCCTTCTTTGGTGTATCATGAAATTTGCGGAACAAAAGTAACAGCATATATTCTTCTTTATTGTTACACTGATTTACATTCATTCAAGAAAGGTAAGTTCTCCTTAAGCTTGATTTTTAGTTCTTCAGATGATACAGTTATTCTAGGCACCAACAACAAGGTTGATAGAATGGGTATTTCTTTCACTTGACCAAGATCTAAAGTTTCGATAGTATTTTCATTGTATTCTTTACCGTTGATAAGTAGAGATTGAGTTTGCTTCTGGAATAAAAAGTGATTTACTGTAAATTCTAGAGTGAGTATTATGCATATTGATATTATACTAGTTTGCTTACATTGGTCTTTATATCTGTACTTTCTGTCACTGTCAATCTCTACTAGGTTCTTTAGCACGTCAATTATCTCATCAAAAATTGCTGTCAAGTTTTCTGGTTTTGACCTTAGTTGTAACTGATCTAAAAAGCGAGCCAATGTTTGTAATGCCCAGGGACTCTCGGGCTCAATCTCTAACAACTCTTTTACAGTTTCAATTTCATTCTTTAATAATTGAACTTTGTCCAAACTAAACCAGGCAGTCTGATCATTTAAAGTAGGGTCGTTATACATCTTTGCATCCACGCTCTTCCATTCAGAAAGCTGGTTATTTCTCAGCCTCTGCTCCAATGATTTTACACCTTCTCTGGAGTCTATAAAAACCATCATTTACCCTACCTTACCGCATTATTATTCTGTTGTGCTTACCTCCATGAACCTTTTTGATTTCTGTCGACCAAGTTTCATTACTGACTACTATTTTGCTACTGCGGCTGGGTAATATTGTGTTAGAAGATATTTCAACACGTGCGGCGTTTTTATCATTATCTGGCAATATGGCCCATAGTGATGAACTTTCACTATCTTCGCTGCTTAACGAGAAAAATTTCATGGGTACGTGATTATTGTCTGTATCAAAAAGTTGAGGGGTATCAGTAAATTTAACGATATCGTTGAACCCTATCACAATGAGTGATGTATCCTTCGAACGGTAGGCCCCCAATAAAGAAACGTACTCGGGCGCTTTTCCAAGTAGCCACCAATAATACAGCCAAGCAGATTGGTCTTCTGGATCTGTGTAAATAGCATTCTTTACCAGATCCAACTCTTTGAAACCATTAGTTATCATTTTTTTTACCATTCGCCACATTATCAGTTACCATTAGTAGCCACGTTATTTCTTTCTTCTTCTGACATTGGTTTCACGATATCTGGTAATAATTTTGATCGTCTATGCCAAGCAGAATAATTACTGAAACTCTGGTTTATCTTTTTCGTTGTGAAATCGTATTCGTCCTGTGTAATTTTAGCTAATTCTTCTTGACCCTCAGCATTGTTTCGAAGATGACCAACAACAAAGCGGCGATAATCCCATCCATGAACTGAAAAAAAAAAGTGAATCAAAACATATTGTTTAATAGTGACTAGCGCATACAGTTACGGGCATCCAAGCTCAGCATCTTCTCCACTAAGCCAAGTTCCGTTTTCCAGTCAGGCTCAGGCATATGTTGTAAACACCATATGCGGTGGTTCCAAAGCCAATATGACTTGGGGTTGATTTTGATTAATTGCAGGAATAACATGAGCTCTTTTCCGTAGACCTTCTGCTGCTCTTCGACATCAATATTAACGAGGATTTCCTCGAGCAGAATGATTCGACGATAGTTCCAAATCGTGTAATAGTCAGGATTCCATTGAAGAATTTGTGTTGTTAATTTGAAGGTTTCCTCTGAATAGTTTTTGTTGTCCATCTATAATACTTTTTAGTGAGGTAATGTGTGTATCGATAGCTTTATTTACGTTGTTTCTACATTTCTCAACGAGCTCATTGTATTCCTTTATCTTTACTGCTTCTCTCTGCTTTTTAGCTAGAAGAACTTCTTCAGAAGTCTTCTCTCGCTTCTTACCATGCTAGAAACAAAAATTAAACTTACATAAATTGCAAGAGACAAGGCATAATTATTTTGTAGTATACCACATCGCTCATGTTACTCTAAAGCAAGGAGATTTCCGAGATGAAACAGTGACCTGACTGACTCAGTAACATAGAAAAATTACAGGACGCACGTCACCTTAAGCTGTTCATTTTTTTTTTTTTTTTTTTAATCAGCCTGCTACTATATTATGTAGTGTAACCAATATAAGTTTTAGCAAAAGAAGAGTGAAGCTCAAAGAGAAGCCCACTTTTATTTTTTATGGATAATCTATGCCCCTCATAAGCAGCCCATTTTCTTTTAGTATGTCGCTAAATGTACACGTTCCTTTACACACTGTTGAATCCTTACTGAACAGTAAATACTTCCTTTGTGTGATATATCTGACTGCTCTCAGGACAATGAAATCTATTTGTCACCATGATAAATCAGTCATCATAAAACAAAGAGGCATAAAAAAGACCACAGTTTGGCAACATTTTCTCCTTATTACTTATAAATAGGATTACTCTTTTTCTTTAACTCTGATATTTTATAAATTTTATGCAAACTTGACGTTACTCTATTGAGAATCATGGTGCGTGGAACTTTACTCTTTTGACATGTCCCAAGTCTTGTCCGTTTTTTAAGTAGGCATGTTTACTAAGGATTTGTTTCTTGAGTGTCAACCTTTTTATATTTTCCATCGGATGTAAACTTGCAACCGTAATAGATTGCTGCTTTGGTAAAGGAATAGAGGTTTTGTTTTAATAAACATGTCTTTTTAGGAATACTGATCTTTGGTGGCTGCATGAAAACTATGAAACAAATAATGGTCTACCAGAGTTTTTTAGACAGGGAAAATATACTTCTTAGTTAGCATGAAGGAAGTAGCAGAGGAAGATTATATGTTCGTCGTAGATAAAGCAAGTAAAATGGAGAGGGCCTCAAAATATCAAGTATGGGCATTGAATGTGCGACGAAATGAATATAGGGCAATTTAGCAGTTATATTAACTGTAAACTATTTTTTTGTGTTATTAATATCTGTTCGCTATGCCTCGGATCTACATAACCTATTCAACGGATTATTGACGTTGGCTGTCAAAGAAGGAAAAAGACGAACAACGGGTAAAGGATAACACTAATCGTTCATTTTAATGCGTGTGATTCTACTCGTCCAAAATATGCTCAAACTAACCAATCGTGAACCATGGCTCCACGACTGAAAAAGGTCAACATGATTTAAGCATTGACATTGTTACGCAAAAATGTTGGCTGTGACGTTTAATAATTTTGGGTTTTTTTGCCTAACACATTAAAGTAAATGTGGCTTATATTGTATTGACATATGTGGTCATCATTTGTCAAATCCGTAGCTACTCTTATACATTTTATGCCACAACATGAAATTACCACTATGAGCACTTGAGTTCTGCTACAAACAATAGAGTTTTACGTTTTGAGAAAAAAAAAAAAGAAAAATAGCATAATTAAATCACGTCACGTTCTTGATTCAAGGTGAAAATAGTAAAAAGGTTTTCAAATTTTTTTTTTTTTTCTTTTGAGCTTTTATTTACCAACCTCTTTTTTGGTGCAAATTTTTTTTTGGTTCAAACCATTTTATTTCGCACCTCTCTCTTTCTTTCTTTTTTTTTTTTTTTTTAATTGAAGATTAGCAAACGTAAGCATTTTCGTTTTAATAAGGCAAATTATAGATGTTCATGTCAAAAATAGCCATTTTAGGTCCTGCTAGCTTATGCAAAATTAGATTAACAAACAACTAATGAATACAACTCCTAATTCCACAGAAAATAAAAACGCCCAAACAGTCTTCGAAGACGCTCAGGCCAATAAAAAGCAAACTACAGAAAACTCGACTCCAGTTAATGAAAAGACAGTAACAGAGGAAAACAAAGACTCTGGTAAACATTTTTTTTTTTTTTTTTTTTTACAGCTTATAATAACAACTATTCCGTAGTTCCTGAAAACTCAACTAGTCAAATTCGTCCTCCCCGTCAAGGTAAGCTCATATTCACTTGTAAAAAAAACATACTCGATACTCAAGAACCCTTATTGTAGGAAATTGGCAAAATAACCAATATGTATGATTTACCTTTAACAAAAAAAAAAATTTTTTTTTTTTTCGTTATTTACATTTTTTGTTTTAGTATTCTTCTCAATACTATGCACCCAACACTTTTAAACCTGCATACACTGGAAAAACATTTGTTCCTCAACCTTCTGGCAGTAAAGCTATTCCTATTATCAACCCTAACACCAGTCAAGTGATCAATGTTTCCAGTTCAGTAAAGAAAGAAGACATCAAGACCCCTGCTACAACTTCTCGTCCTATCAAAATAACTAACCCCAAGGTAATTTTCTATTGTTGTGTTTTTTTTTTTTTCTTTTGATTAATGCGGGAATAATAATGTGTTAAAAAGGATACCGAAGAAGTAAAACCAAAGGTCGAAGAAAAGACCAAGGAACCCTCTAAAGAAGAAGCCGAAAAGGAAACACCAAAAGAAGAGGAAAAGCCCAAGGAAGAAGCCAAGGCTGTTGAAGAAACTGCACCTTCTGAAGAAGAGAAGCCAAAGGAGGAAGCCGAACCTACTGAGGAATCAAAACTTGTTGAAGAAACCAAACCTGCTGAAGAAGACAGCAACGCCGAAAAAGAAACTTCTACCAAAGAAGAAGAGCGTATCGCCGCTATCACTGCTGAAAAGATGGCTAGAGGTGTTCCCGGCCGTCTTGATATTTCAGCTATCCCTGCCCACGTATTCCATGAATCACCTGTTACTACACCTACTAGTCCTTTACCTCCTAAGGTGAAGGGCCCTCCCATGCGTGTGATTGAAGATTTTAGTGCCATCGAATATCCTCCTGAATTCTTGGCCCCCACCATCAGAAACACCACTTCTGGCAGAATTACTTATGAACCCGCTTTCTTGCTTCAATTCCAAAACTTATGTAAAGAAACTGACGAAGACTTATCTGAATTCAAGGATATGATGCAAGCGTCACCCAACACAAGCGATAATAAGCGCAGTGGCTCTCGTCGTCAAGGTTCTGAACGTGGTCGTGGTCCCCGTACACCTGGAGGTTCTGGCGAGTTCTCTAGAAGCAACTCTCGTGATAACCGTTCTGAAATGGGCAAATTCTCTGGTGGCCGTCAAATTTCTCACCGTCAAGGCAGCAATGGTCCCAACTCACCCATGGAACGCCAAGGTTCCAAGAACCGTAGTGGTCGTGGTAAGGGACGTAATGCTGCAAAGGGTCAATCTGGCGGCCCCACAATCCCTCTTGATCAAGTGGTTCCTCTTGAAAAGAGTGAAAACCGTTGGGTTCCTGCTGTCGTTGCTACTGACGGTACTGCTTCTACTGCTTCCGAAGTCGCTACCGAAGCCGATTTGATCTCTCAAGAAATCATTACTCGCAAGGTGAAGTCTCTTTTGAACAAGTTGACTCTTGAAAAGTTTGATTCTATTTCTGGTCAAATCTGGGACTATGCCAAGCAATCTGAAAAGGAAAAGGACGGTCAATCTTTGAGAACTGTCATTGAACTTGTTTTTGACAAGGCAATTGATGAACCTAACTTTTCCTCCATGTGGGCACAATTATGTAAGAAGATGTCTGAGCTCATTACTACTGGTGAGCCTATTATTGACGAAAAAGCTGTTGATAAGGAAGGCAAGCCTGTCTCTGGCGTTCTTCTTTACCGTAGATACCTCCTTAACCGTTGTCAAAAAGAATTCCTTAAGGGTTGGAAGACTGATTTACCCAAGCTTGAAGAAAGTGCTTCCGGTGATGTCATGTTGACTGACGAATACTATGCTGCTGTCAAGGCTAAACGTCAAGGTCTTGGTCTCGTGCAATTCATTGGTGAATTATTCAAACTTCAAATGTTGACCGACCGTATTATGATTGACTGTATGATCCGTCTTTGTAGCGACCCTCAACACCCTGAAGACGAAGAAACCGAAACCATGTGTCGTTTGTTGACCACCATCGGCCGTTCTTTCGAATTCAGTAGCAAGAAGAACAAGGAATGGTTTGATGTTTACTTTGAAAGAATGAACGAAATGTACAAGTCCGACACTTTGAGTTCCAGAGTTAAGTTTATGATTTTGGATGTCTTTGATCTTCGTAAGAACAAGTGGGTGCCTAAGCGCGGTGCTCAACAAGCTGGACCTGCTACTATTGCCGAAATTCACGAACAAGCCAAGAAAGCAAGCGAAGAAAAGGAAAAGGAAACCATGAAACGCTCTGGCAGTTCTCGTGGTGGTGGAAACCCTATGTCTCGACAAAACTCACGTGCTGGTCATAACATCTCTCGTCAAAACTCGTCCACTAGCAACAAGTCAGATAAGGAGAAAGAAAATGTGAGCGCTGATGGCTGGACCTCTGTTGGCACCACACCTACTTCACCCGCCCGATCTGGTCGTACCAACGAACTCGCTAACTTTGGTAAGACGCGTTCAAAGGCTAGAAACAGTGTTCTTGGTCCTTCCAGCACTCCCTTCTCTAGCTTGTCTCGTTCTAATTCCAAGTCCGGTCTCGATAAGAAGGCTGCTAGTACCGAAAAGGCTCCTGCTGCAGCCACCTCTATGTCTAATATGTTTAGTGCCTTGGGTGGTGAAGAAGATCACGAAGAACCTGCCGAAAGAAAGAAGTTGGAATTATTACCTCGCAGCACAGAAGTTTCTGAAGAACCTGAGGCTATGGAAGAAGAAGCACCTGCTGCTGTCGATGACAAGCCCAAGTTGAGCGATGAAGTGATTGAACGTAGAAGCAAGAATACTATTGAGGAATACTTTAGTTTACGTGATAAGACGGTATGTCTTTTTTTCTTTTTTTTTTTAGAGAAGAAAAAAAAATTGGGATGTTGATAGTTTTCATAGGAATTACGTGAATGTGTTAAAGAATTAGATCACACACATTACCGTGTCATTTTTGCACGTAAATTATTGGATGTAGTTGAAAAGAAGGCAGAAGATGTTGAAGTTGTGTGCGATATGATTGCAGAGATACAAAAGGAGAACTTGATTTCCAGAGAAGAATTTGTCGAAGCTTTCAAGTTATTCTGGGAAATTTATGAAGATTTAGTTATTGATGTTCCCAAGGCACCTGAATTTGTTGACAAGCTTCTCAAGGCAACTGGTATCGAACGCTCTGAAGTTGAATGTGAACCAGCTTATTAGATTTGAAAATGCTTCTTTTTTTTTTTGTTGTTACTTTTTATATACACAAATCATATTATATATATATATATACATGTTAAATCATATTTATATTTCTTATTATTGTTTTTTTGTTTTGTATAAATTATTTGAACGTTTCTTATATCTTTGTCCTGAACTTCAATAAAGGGGCCAAGATCTCTAAAGGACCTGCCTTTTTAAGGAATTCATGCTATTATAAGAAAGAAGATTAGCTCTATTGTATAGATCACTAACAATAAATTATAGTTACTTTCATAAGTTCTAGCGAAGTTGCACGAGATCTGA
Source organism: Mucor indicus B7402 (assembly GCA_000697295.1). Taxonomy (NCBI): domain Eukaryota; kingdom Fungi; phylum Mucoromycota; class Mucoromycetes; order Mucorales; family Mucoraceae; genus Mucor; species Mucor indicus. The sequence goes on from JNEK01003099.1 coordinate 100,038, forward strand.
CATCTACACAAAGACAAACAGCCAAGAATGATTTCAACTCTGATGATAAGCTAGCTGGATTCTTCAAAGTAGGTGTGCCATTAGTAGCAATAAGATATAATGCCTTCAATGGTTCTTCGTCTAGATAGGGAGGTTCATTTTCAATCATTTCAATCGCCATAATACCAAGAGACCAGATATCTACTTTTGCACCATATTCCTTCTGCTTCACGACTTCAGGGGCCATCCAATAAGGAGTTCCGACCATAGTGGCACGTTTTCTCTTTTGATCTGTCAATTTTGCACAGAAACCAAAATCACTGATTTTAACGTGTCCTTTTGAATTAAGCAAGATGTTGTCTGACTTGATGTCTCTGTGAATGATGTTTTGTGAATGCAGATGGTGAAGACCAGCTACTGTTTCTAGACAGACGGTAGCGATTTGCTGTTCGGTCATTGTTGCATTATTGTCAATCACGTCTGTCAAAGCGCCTCCTTCCATAAACTCCATCACAACCCATAAATCAGAGTTACCTACTAAGAAGGAGTCCAAGTAATTCACAATGTTGCGATGTTGTGATTCTTTCATGACAAGGATTTCATTCACGATTAATTCTTTACGCGCTTGGTGGGCTAAATCCATTTGTTTGACAGCTACTTTTGTATTTGTGGCCAATGAATTGGCTACATAAACTGAGCCAGAAGCACTAAGGAATAACGAGATTTAGTCCATCTTCTTCTTTTCCTATGTAGGCAGTTTTACCCTTGACCAACTCGTTTGATCTTTTTATAGCATTCATTTGGATCACCCTTGGAAACCACAGACCCTAGAGAGGAATGAATATATATATATATATAATATGTAATTTTTGTATTAATTCTTACGAAGTTTTTGCATAATTTGAGCTTCTGTCATTGTACTAATTCTTTGTTCAACCTTCTTCTTTGAAGAGACTTGAGCAGCAGCTTTTTCTCTTTCTCTTTCACGATGTAGACGCTCTCTTTCTCTTTCGCGCTCTAATTCTCTTTCTTTTTCATCCAAATAATGCTGTTTCTGTTGTTGTATGTATAGCTCTTTTTCATTGATCATTTGTCTATCAACGCTACTAGAGCGAATAGGTAATACTTTTTTTTTATCTTCAGGTATCTCTTTCTTGGTGGGAATTGGACTAACGGGCTCCCTTGGACTATTGATCTATTATAATGTGTCACTATCTAATACAACATGTATAGTGTGTGTTATTTACGGAATCATTCAATGGAGGGGGTGGGGCAGGTCTTGTTGGTATATTTCTAGGAGGTAACTTGACATTGGGAATAATTTTATCGCTGTCTGTTGGCTGCTGAAGTGAGTGTTCTTGCATCATCTTAGCCCAGCCTAAACCACTCATACGTTCAACAGCACCTTGTAGCTCTGAAGTTCCATATTCTTCTTTTTCACGTTTTGTTTGCTCAGCATAAAATTCCAGCACATCAATGACTGCTTGTGGATTTTTTGCTGCGTCTTCGGCTGTAATAGCTGATCCTTTTAACAGACGTGTCCATTGGTCAGGCAAACCCTATAGTAATTAACGGGTTAAAAAAAAAAAAAAAAAAATAGATTGTAATTTAAATTTTACTGTAAAGGCACCCGTTATCGGATCAAAACCCACATGGACATTATGAATAAAATTTGTTGGTCCTGAAGTGCCAACTGAAGACCTCTATTATTAAAACAAAAGTAAGTAAATCCTCTCTTTTCGCCTTGACTTTGGGTTTTCCTACATTGTAAATTTCGTCCATCCAGCTATAAAGCTCTTCATCATTCTTACATGCAACATAATAAGTTTTGTCCTTAACCGAGATTTCGAAACAATAAGGCTTCAAGTCTATTCTAGTCACTGATCCAATTTCTTTTAGAAATATTAACCCAATACATTGACCGGCCTAACTTGCAACCTTTTTGTAAGCAAGAGTGACAGAGAGTTTCTTTTTTTTTTTTTTTTTTTTTTTTTTACCTCATTACGATGAAAGGTTAAGGATTGATCTCTTAGTACACAATATCTTTTTGACCAAATCCAAGCCCTTAAACCTTCTTCTTTTAAAGATAGGTAACCTTCTTTAATAATTTCAGGCATAATGCTAATAAAAGCGGAAGAAAGGTACAAAAACCAAAAAGGAACGGATTTAGTTACTCAGAAATTCATAGCAGTCACGACACCGGGTCAGGAACCGCTATTATAAACGGATATCACACAGTTTTTAAATTTACTTTCGATAGTAGCTGATGAGACATTTGATCTCTTGGTGTGCTTGGGGGCGAGGGATTAAAGTGTGAAGTAGTGTTGAATAGATTGCATTTACAAGAGTATTCTAGGAGTGTTACACCAAATAATTTGATACATATAGGCTAGATAATGCTGCCTCTGACATTACATCACACTTTGACATTATGCACGAGGTGAACATGACAGGCAAAGATTTGATCCAACGTATTCAATTTTCCTTTGAAAGCTTTCTGGAAAATATGCTGAGCCAGACAGAAACCCCATTTTTGAAATGTATTGCGTTCTTCAACGCATGAACCTCAATGATCGTGCCCGCTCGTTGTACCACATAACTCGAGCACCTTCTTCCCCGCCCGTGTTGCTTGACTTAATTTTCGTTGGGCTGAGACCTATCCGCGATGGACTTTGGGGTATCAAAAAACTTTGGCTCGGACCCTAAAGTATACATGCTGCGTTTACAAAGTATAGATTCAGGTGAAAAGCAATGAAAGCTAGAAATGTTCGTCGTTATCCCGTTATTATTTTTTGTAATGAAGCTTTGAGAAGAGAGCAGATTTTCCGCGAGCTTCAAGTGGCTGCTCATCTTCTTGCAGTGGTTTATGTCTTAGTTTCGGACTGTAATAGGTTGTTTTGCCTTTTTCAGATTATCAATAGCAGCGACACTTTGAAGAACTTTGTTTTTTATCTCCCTATTTCATTCCAACTTGCTTTCAATGGTCTATATAGTAGTTTTCTGCTGGGCAAAGACTTTTGTTTCTCATTTCTGCTTAAATTTTTCCGAGTATTTTTTTTTTTTTTCGTGAGCGTTCATATCTCTTTTGAAGATTCTATAGATGAATAGTTACAGAGACACTTTCCGTCGCTTCAAGAATAAACACTGCTTCTTGTTGAGGTGGCGGCAATCGTTTCTGTTATTGTGATACTTTTTATAAATAGCAGCCAGCATCTTTTTTCTACACTAAAAGCTGAGCAACATTTTGCTGAAATGCTATCAAGCCAAGCTGATTGTTTCGAAAAATAAAATTGACATCAGGCTTGGTAGTTAATCAATGTATGCTTCAAGCACAGGCATAAGTTCCTCAGGCAGATGTCTAAAAGCTAGCAATATAGCGTGTGATTTATACGCTGTTCCTTACGTAAAAATTGTTATTGTATGTATTTCGTAGCTTAATGAGTCGATCTGGCCCCCCTTTTTTAAGCATTGCCTTTCTACCTATTCTCTTACATGTTTTTTTTTCTGACCCTTTACATCAAAAAACTCTTGATTTGTTTGGCATCATGCGAATTATTTTTTATAAAGTCTTTCATAGTTTCTTCTGTTAAAACGAAACTATCACGCTATGCATATCATGATGATTTGGCCTAAACAAGTTGTTTAGTTAACACTTACTCTTTTCTAACTTTTTTTTTTTTTTCAAAACATTTTTTTTGAATTTTAAATAAAATCAATAAAGAATTAGCTTGCTTTCAGGAAAACCTAATTATTATCCATAGCAAAGCAATAGGGCTAATATAATCCAGAAATTAAACTCATATTGGGATGCAACCACTACTGATTTGTTCCTTAACTTTTCACGTACTCGATATGATCTTTGGTAGAGATCTTGGTTGCATCTTCCTTACTACATATGCATGCTGTCTCCCTTTCAAGTTAGAACTCCTTCTGTAAAAATAACGATCCTTCACCAAATTCACAAATCACGAAGCTATACTACAATAATCTTGTACGCTTTTCGAAGATCAAGCAACTATAAATGTATGCAAGAACTATACATATAGAGAGAAGCGGAGACACAAAAGGATATACGATCGTATACTTTCTACGCGGAAAGAAATCCTTGTTAGAATGGATATTCAAATATTGGAGCAACGTGGCACCAATTTTTACCATGGAGGGAAAATAGACTCGCTCAGCCACACACTTTTTTTTTTTTGTTGAACATATGCAAGCCAGCCTCTCCAACTTTTGTAGATCAGACACTTAGTTTGTTTCTAAAAAGACAACATTTCCATAAGAGTACAGAGAGTGTCTGTGACCTTCACATCACAGTATCGATCGAGCCATAGTATTACCTTGTGTTTTTGTTTATAAATCAAAAGCGATACGCGTTAGATACTGGTTTACATCTTGAAGTTTGAAATATCGTGTACTTAGTAAAAAACCATCAAAGTTTATGCGCCTCATTATATATAGCAACTCAGCACTTCATAGCAAATGTATAGCCACGACAATATGTGCTGTATACATTAATGATAGGCTGTGTTGCTTATAGTACTACATGTGACAGATTCACTCTCCCTTTCTTATGCAGTTCATGATAGCACGCAAGGAACGCGAGGCTATCCTAAATTATAATTATAGTTCTTGGCACAAGACCTGGTGTTTCTCGGTTCAGAATTGAGATCAAAGGCAAAAGGTTAATATAAATAAAAATAGAGATGGCTCTAGTCATACATGGATGAGTCATTTGGATTATTATAATTCCAGAGCCAAGATTTTCTTCGACGACTTTTGATATTATATACTGAAGCCTTTCTCATAATATTTACCCGCATGATGAACTATTTAAGAAATTTCATATGTCAGCGATGATGCACTGTGATTGTGGCGTTCCTTGAAGCAATTAAATAATAATCTCTCTCCCTTCTATTTTCCCGGAAGAGTAATTCCCAATAAAGGTTTTCATAGTGTTGATTAAAAAGAGAGAATGGCTGAATGATAAAGCGCAGTTGGTTTTGATCGATCAAAGAACCGTTTTCTTTTTAGGAAGAAAAATGTTATTAATTTTCCATGTTTATTAACCAAGTGACACCACAAACAAAAATATACGGACTTGACCTTTTTTTAAAAAATCTAGGGGCTTCGGTCTTTACCCAAGAATTTTTGGTTGTTCTCCTTATTTTGGTGATTAAAAATATAAAAAAAATTTGATGATTACTTTATAAAGTAATAATTCAAAATTAGAGCAAACATAAATAAAAATAGATCTTGTGACCTTTTTGATTGGTTCAAGCGTACCCTATATTTTAAAAATAGATCTCTCAAAAAAAAAACATATAAATACCCAACCAAGATTTTTTGTAAAAAAAAAAAAAAAAAAATATTATCTCCACAAAAAAATGTCAAAAAAATCAGTTACATTTAAAGAATCCCTTGAAACTGTATATAGCACTTATAGTGCAGATGAATATGATAGATCAAGATATGCTTCTATTCCAATTACCTCATTCACCTTTAAACCCATTCATACTACTACTACTACTACTACTCAACGTCAAGATATTGTAAATAATACTACTCGACCAGCTATCAAACCATTGGATTTATCCATCATACCTAACTCCAGAAGACGCGCTCTTAATTCACCTCAACTCTCTACTCCTACTAAAAGCACTTGTAAAAAGCCAAAACTATCCATAGACACTCAATCCTTAACTCCCTTGTTCTTTTCTGGTTTATCGACTCACTATAAAAATGAAGACGAAGATGGTTATTTGATCCCTGTTTCTGCTGCTTGTTAAAAAAAAAAAAAAATCTTGTTATTTTACATAATACTTTTATACCACCTACCACCCTCGTGTACATTTCCTTGCATATTTGAAAGAAATAAAACCCATTTTTTTATTATTATTATTATATTATATCTATTGTTTTGAAGGCTGGATTTTTTTCATTGTTGTTTTTATAACAATTTTCTTGTTTAAAGGTGATCGACGTGGAGATTTTTTTGCTAATGCATCTTCCTCCTCTTCATCTTCCAACGTTTTTCTTGATTTAAAAGGTGGTGAATGATCCTCTTCTTCTGCTTTTCTTTTTAAAGAATTCTCTTCCTTTGATGCATCTTCCTCTGATTCTTCTGATTCTTCTGATTCCTGTTCCTCATCATCATCGTAAGGAACAAGAGGATTTATTGTCTTTGGTATCTCTTCTTCTTCGTCAGATTGGTTAAAATACTCTTCTTCATCCTCGTCTACTGTGGACGATGACCACCCGTTATGTTTTGTCTTTTTATCTGCTGCTGATCTATGTACACATGTTTGTTAATATTATAATATATTCAATGGTGTTCACTTACTCAGATGCACTTTCGTCTGACTTTTCTGTGGTAGTTTCTGACACATCCATATACTGGTCATATTTAATTCTTAGTTGCTTACACGTTGATATATATGTAATAGTGTCCAGCACTGTACCAAATTGACCCATAATGTGACTTATAAGAGGTTTTATACTTTCCTAAAAAGCCAATAAAATGAGATAACTGATGCGCCTCTTTTAATATAAAAGTCAACTTACTTTTCTAATATACTCTAATAATTCAAGGCACGCAGAGTTTAACAAACAGTCTCTACCATTGGTATCTAATAATACACGTATTGTTGGTTCAAATATGTTGTGTTTAATAAGTGATTTTTGATAATATTCATCAGAAATTGTAAGACAAACACGGAAAAATCGTAACGCGCCTGCCATAAAGAATCATTAGTGAAATAAACATAAAAAAAAAAAAAAAAAAAAATGAAAACTTACATAATTTGATATAGGCATATTTAGATCTATACAGTTGTGCCACTTTGGCCAATAAGTCAGAGGAGAGGAATATGAATTTGCTTCGATAGCCATGATTCTTAACCGCAAAATATAAGAATTCACAGATATAAAGGCACAATTGTGCTTGGTCTTGCGTTAAATTCAAGGGCTCGATTGGTCCTTTTAAAGAGATAGGCTTGACTTCTATATTTTCAAGTGGTTTTAATAAGGTTTTTGAATAATTGTCGTAAAATAATGTGAGGAATTCTTCAGTTTCTGGTGATTGTTTACCAAGTGGCTATAATAACCCATATAAATAACAAAATTTGTAAACTATCATCTTTTGTAAACTTACATCACTAGAAAGTCCATTAGTTGGTGAATTTCCACTTGGATCTAATAAAAGTCGTATAATTTCAAAATATTGAACCTTCATATCATGGTGAGTATCAGAAGCAAATTGTTCAATGATAATTTTGAGTAAAGGCTCGGTATTCTTTTCTTCTTTGGCTTGTGATAAAATATGGCTTCGAACAGTGGATACATCGAGATCAGTGAATACAGCCAATATGTTCAGTGACGGGCCATGTATATTGGTGGTATTATTTTTCAGCGCACAAGACAGCAAATCGAATAAGCCATAATTAGCCAATGATCGAAGCAAGTTGAGTCGAACAGAGTTTTGCATTTGCTTTGTCAAACTGTAAATTTGATGTACAAACTTGATTGTGTCGAGTCTCTTTTTTTCTGTAATAGTGTTGTCTTTAATCAATTTCATCAACTCATTTAAAATGTCATGATTATTCTGAACATGAGTGATAATTTCAACATGATTTTGAAATATCATATTATTCAACATTCCAATAAAGACATCATCCGACTCCTCATTTCGTAAAATGCTCAAAAGATATTCTAAGCGGAATGTTTGATCTACTTTTTTCGTAATGACTTCTTCTTTTAGTGGTACAACCTGTTCAACTTGTCCTCGCGTTTTAATAAATTCCCTATGTTTGGCCTTCATATTTGGTGTTTTGGGGTTATCTGTGAACAAAAAAAATGTTAATGGTGAGCTAGTCAAATGACTTGTATTCGCTTTACATTCCAAAATGCCCATAAAGTTAAATATATATTCATCAGAAACAAGCATTTCATAAAGTCCTTGATCATTGAGTGTCACTAAAACAATATGAATATTGGTGGGTACACAGTTGAGGTTGTTATTTCTTACGTATAGCAATAACAATCTTGTACAAAATGTGTAAATCTGCTATATCTTCCAAATCTTCAGTTGTCTCAAATAATGGGAACAGTTTGTCAATGTAATTCTATTTGTGTTCAATGAGGTTTCAAGTAAAACAGTAGTGTAATAGTAACTTACCTCAATTGTAATAAAAGTAGAAAGTTTATCTTTTTCGTGTAAAGTATTTGCTGAGCTCAGTGTTTCCAAGATCTCCTGTAAATTAGATAACTCTGGATCTGGCAATGTAGTCATTTTTGGTGAGTCTCGATTAACTGGTACAGGATCGTCAGAATCTATCAAGAAAAAAAAAATAGCATCAACATAGTTAGTAATCAAACCGCTTCAAATAAAAATAAAAATAAAAAAAAAAAAAAAAGGGAAACATACCTCCCGCATTTAATGATCCCTCGCTTCCTTGCTTTTTACTAATCAGTTGCCTATAAGATTTTAATCGTCAAAACCTGCTATTTTTATTTGTTGGTCAAATTTACCAAATCTCTTCGCAGCCTGCTGGTTCTTGAAAGCTTAGTGCTAGATCTCGATTATCGTCTTCTGTCCATACAATTAAAGTATCTGCGTAAAAAAAAAAAAAAAAAAAAAGATTAACAATCTAGCTAGCCGATGATAATAGGAATATGTTATTTACCTTGTTGTCTTTGATATAAACGACGCTTTAATACGTTTGATGTTAATAATACACTTTTATCTGCTTCTGAATGTACAGTGATGAGATCTTGTTTTCCGTCTGATCCCTAAATTTAATGGGTTTCAGGGACGCGTTTTTATAATTATAAAGAAAAGATGCGTTACTATTTTACCTTTCGATAAGTACAATAACCTGTTCCCTTATCCTCCCAATTCGTATCTACATCGAGCTGATAAAGTTTTACTCGATAGGCAGGAGTTGTGGTTTCTGGATCTGTTGTTTGTGTTTGTAACTCGTTTTCGTTCGTCATTTCTGTCTGAACTTTTGTTATTTTAAATATTGAATTTCTTATAGTAACTTGTTAAATGAGAGAGATGAGTTTTCCTGTCTTTTGATTTCAGTATTGTTTAGGACAAACAGGCCAAAAAAAAAAAAAATCAACCGCCACAAAAAAATTTAACCTAAAAGACTCACCAATAATGACGTTTCCCTTTTTTTTTTTATCCAGCGATGTTTAAAAAAATAAATAAGAAGATAGAGGAGGGGGGGGGTAACTATTAAAAGGGTAAGCTTCAAGGCACAAAGATTGTATCGTATTTTCTTTGTATTCAATGGAGGTTCTTTATTGCCTCTTAATATTACAGTGTGCCCCTGTTCCATGATAGAAGTTTTACAAGGCGACTCTAAAATAATAATGTGGAGAGCCTATAGAATTGTCCGCCACCAACACTTTATGTCACACGACACTAAAAAACAACTTTGCCTGTTTTCTTTAATTGTTCAAATCCCATTTCATAGAGGAGATATCTGTTGAAAGAAGCAACTCTTTCGTACAGCAACTGGACGTTAGTAACTACTTTAAATAACAGTGCATGAATTCCCAGATCATTTACTTAAGGTCACTATTTAGAGAATTGCATCTAGTTCTATTCATTTTTATGAAATAACCGTTGACAGTTTTTTTTTTTTTTTTTGTGGATTTTTGCGTGTGCTACTACTAACGAATGCGGCAAAATCATTTACAAAAAGGGATAATTTATCTTCTTTTTGTTGACCAAAGTAGAAGCTGCGTATTTTCTTTAGCACCATAATTTAAGTCATTTTTGGGCACTGTATTTATTCTTCTGGCCTCATGATCACATTACCACTAAAGTTATACATGAATCATGTTTGAAACAGCTCAGTTTATCGTATACTAATGAAGATAATAGAGTTGAGCGTGTCCCTGATTTTAATTCACGTTTCAAGTTATTTGTTGGTAACGTTATTAACTATAGTATATCCGCATAAACGGACCTTCTCATTAAGACTTGTGTTGAAAAAAAAAAAAAAAAGAATAAAACGCTATTATTCTATTTAGATAAATACGTTCCTTTTAGCCCTTATTAAAGCTAATCTATGCATTTTTACCCTATAGTTTGACAGCTAAATGCAAATGCACAAGTGAATTAAAATACAATTGGATCCTTTTTTTTTTTTTAAGTTTATATTCGTATTCGCCGTCGTCTTTACGATGTTATTGTTATTTACTAGTATGATTTGATGTATATACTCTATCTTTTCAATTAATATCACCGTTTTCCCTTTTTATACCTGCATATGTGTTTATTATCGACAAATCAATATTTATATCATTTACTACGATTGATCCTGAAACTGTTGAATCCCTTCAACTGTCATAACAAAGAGGGATAAAATACTGCGGTCTTTTTATAATTAGTGAATCTATTTTTATAACACTCTTTTCTTCCCTATACGCTTCCCTAATACTGAGCATTTTATGGTTTAAATAAGATATGAAAGACAATTGGTGTGTGACAGGTTAGAAAACAAAAGGGAGAAGGTTATTATTTAAGGTTTGAAACGAGACCACAATAAATCCTAAATTTGGTTTTATTTACCCTAAACAGTAGCGTCGGGAAAAAGGCTAAAAAATAAAAATAAAAAAGCTCATAATATAAAAACCCTTTGATTTTTTTGTCTATATATTTTCCTTTTCTTGTATATACATACAAAAAAAAAAAAAAATGTCAACTGCAAAAGGAATAGGTTCATTTGGTAGTATAGCGTTACTGGTGTCTTCTATGACGGTAATTCATTATTTAATCTTAACTACACAATGAGAAAACTGACAGGTAGCTAGGGGCCTGGATTATCTACTATTCCTGCCTTATTTCAACAGGTAAAAAATAGAGCCATTATCTATCCTAAAACGTATTTCTCATATTCTCTTTATAGTCTGGATGGGCTGCTCCAGTATTTTTATTTATTATCATAGCCTTTCTTTCAGGTTGCTCAGCTTTATTTACTTGTGAAGCATTATCTAACATTCGAGGCAATGACAAATTTCAAGTAAGGCACACTCATAATAAACAAACAAACTTTCTTATTTATCAAAACCAACATAGGCTAAAGTTGAATTAACGACAATTGCTCAAGTATACCTAGGTACAAAATACCATTATGTCTTTCAAGTCCTGTTATTTTTGTCACTACAATCTGTAAATGTTGCGAGTATTATTATCGCTGCACAGGTACACAGTTTTTAACCTCTTTTCTGATTTGCCAATGACTAAATAGATAGTTTAGACATTTGACAGTATGTTAATTACTATATTCAAGGGCACTTGTGGGTTGGGTGTCGCCCCGGGTGGTTGGTTCTGTATTACTGGTGATACTGCCTCTATTAGTGGAAACTCGCCTTTCTCTTCTAGTGACTACTTTATATTCACGTTTGGCTTCCTATTAACCGCCGTTTTGGTAATTCCTTTGGGTTTTTTTACTCTTGTTGATAATATCATTGTTCAAATGACTTCTTTCCTTGTACTTACTGGTATTCTTATTCAATGGATTGTTGCGTTTTTCCAACAAGGTCTTGATCCAGCTTTGCTACCTGCAAGTGGTAGCAATTCAAGTATGGTATTGGGTATTGTCATTTTCAATTATAGTTTTATTACCACTGTAAGCCTAAACCAAATTAGACTATAACATCAATTTCACTAATTTGAGGGCGTTATTAGATACCGTCATGGGTAAACAGTCTGCAACCTAATGTAAAGATTCATAAATGTATGTGGATCTCTGTTATTATCTCTACTCTTTTCTATTTGATCCTTGGTATTTGTGGTGCCATGGCTTTTAAAATGGACCCTTCAAGTGATATTCTGGCCATTTTGAGTGGATCTGGTAAGTCTTCTTTATTTTGTTTAACTCCCCGCTTTTTTTGTAACTCGTTTTTTAGGCACTACTGCCAATTTAGTTACAGCCTATTTGTTCCCGGTTTGTGCTTTAATTACTTCTATTCCTGTCTTCACTATTGTTATCAGATCAAATTTACTTCGTGGTGAAATCTGTAGTCCTGCTTGGGCCATATTTTGGGCCATTGTCCTTCCTTGGCTAATTTGCATGTAAACTAAACTTCAAAGAAAGAAATAATAGCAACCTTACTAACTCTCTTTTCTAGCCCATTACAGACAAAAGATTGGATCGGAACTCTTCAAAACTGGAGCAGTTTATTTTTTCAATCTGTAAGTATTTTAAGCCGTAAAAATTGAAACAATTACAATTAACTTTTTTTATATTTTTTAGACCGTAAACTTCATACTACCTTTTGTCTTATACTTTGTCTCCCGAAAATACATTGCTTCCGTAGAGCCCATAGACAAGGAATCGATAAAAGAAAACCAAGACGAGAAGTTAGCTTTACCAAATAGTCATATTCCAGTTCCTTCACCTGTTCTAAACTTTGATAATAATGATGTACATATGTTTAATCCAGATGATAACTATTCTATTTCTATCCGCAGATCGAGTATAAAACACTCAAGGCATAGTCAAATTGATCACTCGCATATTACTACTTCCCATATTGCCACTTCACCCTATTTAAACAAAGATGATGCTGTCCCTGAAATTGTTTACAGCGAAATTGAACCAGCGCTAAACGAAAAACAAACAAACAATAATCATGTTGAACGATCACCAAGGCTAAACGTCCCATCATCACCTCGTATGCATACAAAAACACTTGCTCCATCCTCTCCCCGCAGTGGTCCATTCGGTGGTCTGGGTATTTCTGATCCTTCTTCAGACGTTCACGAAGAAGAGAAAAATACATTGACTATTCCAGGATCACCACGTGCCACGTCCGCCAATACTAAAATTGGTTCGCCTAGTTTTCCTCGGTCTCCAGATATTACTGCTGCTGATGCCATTAAGCCTTCTAGATCATTCCACTCGTCCGTTTTAAATAGTGCTTTCTCTTTTAGATCTTCTGCTGTTGCTCCTATTGCAGAAGAAAGCCCGTCTGACAATGAAAAAGATGTCGAGTGTCCATCGTTCCCCATGACACCTGAAGAAATAGCGCATGAACAAAACCGATTTATTGCGTTTGAACCAAAACCATGGTTTAACCCTTTTTACCTGGCTATTGCTGCTTGTGCTGTCTTGTCTATCTCGATCTTATTCATGATCATTTTTGATTTGACCATGTTGGGTTTAGGAGATGATGTTTTCGGTTAGAACAAACCCTTTATTCTCTATTCATATACCATTTATATATATAATATTGTACACAAATCAATAAAAGCCTATTTTACCCAAGCCTATTATGTATAGAGGTGTTTCAAGGAGTAATTACTAGCAAGTCTCTAATAGTATGGCTATAGTTCCTCCAATTTTAGTGTATATAAGCTAGATCTAAAGCACTTTTTTCTTAGACCATCATTCTTTGGCAGTTCTTACTGCAAGTATTGATTTAATGATGTCTTTACAGATTAGAGGTATACACAAATCAGTAGCTCTTCTCTTGGGTTGTCCAGTATCTTAGTCAGCTATGCTTTTACTTGGTGAATTAAAACAGAAAAGATTTACTTTTTTGTTTTTTAAAGACTTATTTTGTGATTGTGGCATCAGAAAGTTAGATGCCTCACGTAGTGTGGTGCCACATTAATACTGATATGAAGTCCATGAAAAAAAAAAATCAAAAAGGTTTAGAAGCCCGTGGTAATAACGAGAAGCTTCTTCGGGTTCTTCTTTTAATACATCTTTTTTTTTTTTTTTTTTTTTTTGGGCTTATAAACGTTGTATATACTTAACTTAAAGCCGTTTAGGTGGTAAAATGACGCGCTGAAAAGGTAAGATACTTGATCGATACTCTACTTTTGCATATCGTTTACTTTTGAGGTATATTGTGGAACGTGAATGAAAGTTGAATTGGCTTTTTTTTTTTATATATGTATATATATCGGGGCAAATGTGTATGTTTAGAAGAAACAAGTAGACGTGGTAACTGATGATGAATAAACCAAGTAGAAAAGGCATAAAAAACAAAATGACAGTTTAACTATAGCCTAATTATCCGCCGACGTTCCTGGAACACCAGTTTATCCTACTATTAGATAGATATTTTTAATTTTTATTTCTTCTCTTTTTACTTTTTTATATAACGAACAAATTGTTCAATGGCGACAACGTATATGAATCGAGGTCGTGGGCGAAGTGTTTCTCAATTAACCAACCCAGTTGATGATGAGGTACTTTTGTAAAAAAGCAAGCCTACAATGAACCTCTTTTTGAATCTTTTTTATTATTGTAGCTCGTTTCGATCGAAAGACATTTTGAGTTTGTCAACTTGACTTTCAAGTATAGCATAAATGACTTGGAAAACATCATTCAAATGCTTCGCGCTCGGTAATTTCAATAAATGTATTTATTGTTTTCACTAATACTAGCCATAGCTTGTCGGCTGAAGAAGCTTATTTGAACGCTCTTTTGAAGGTCAAAAAACTGAATTTTTCTTATGAAACTGACAGACTTCATAACGAATCAGCCTTAACTTTCCAAAAAGCAGTTCGATCATACGAGAATAATATCAATGATATTGTTGAAAGCAGACATATCTTAAAAGAGAAACTCAAATTGGAAATAGACGTCCTTGTAAAGCAAAAGGTAGTAAAAATAACAACAGCCTGCTATTTTTAGGTGGTCTAAAATTGCAACAGGAAACGGAAGATCAAAACAGAAAGACGTTCAAGACCAAACTGTATGATGCCAATACAAATTATTCTATTTTCCGTAATCGAGATATAGTCAAGGTAGGAAATAGATAAATGCCGACGCTTTTTATTAATTTGATCTTTTCTGAAGTTACAAAAAGCCTATGTGCATAAATGTGATGAATTAAAATTATCACAAAACAACTGGCAGCAACTTACACTTCAAGTACAACAACAACAACAACAGCAGCAGCAGCAGCAGCAGCAAATTGCTTTAAACGAGGGTACAGAATCACCTAGATCGAACAGAAACTCAACAGAAATATCATCACTTGAAAGTAGAGACGGGGAAAGTATTCAATCCATGGATCAACACTGGAAGGGCGTGGCTGGTTTAATATCCCAAATGCGTTCCAAAGCTTCTGGAAGTGCATACATCCCTCCTTTAGACCAAAATAAGCAAAACACCAAAGTAGCAAAATTGAAAAAGGACATTATTGATGCGGATGCGGATTATAGATCAGGCATTCTGACTTTGGAAAATTTAAGAAAGAGACAAGCCCAAGTGGCCGATGAAACAAACAGAGTAAACTTCTTAACAACTACCAATGATGCTTGTAACTCATAGAATTTCTCTAGCAAATTCAAAAAACTATCAAAAGAAAGACAGAAACTGTAAAAACGTCATTGATGAATATTCTTCATTCGGAAATAGATTCATTACAGCAGGAAATGCGTGTAAGTTGGGCTTAGAAAGTACTGCAGTTATGTAAGCAACTCATCGTTTTATCCAGGTCTGTCATCTATCGTACGACTTGGCTTCTAGCATTGATAGCAAAAAGGATCTTCAAGTATTTGCATCTCACTACCAGTCACAAGGGTACATGGCGCCAACTCCTTTCCGCTATGAAAACTACTATTTCGAAGGAAAATGCAGAGGTACGCTCATTGTGAACAACCCAGAGTGATTCAATATACTCATATTTATTTAAAAAGAGGTTTTATTTGGCAGTTCTCTGGAAGATTATGCTCTCGATCACAACAGAACTGTACCTTTAGTAGTTATTCGATGCTGCGAGGCAGTTGAAAACATGGGAGGTTTACAGAAAGAAGGCATTTATCGACTATCCGGTCGTCAATTGAACGTGGAGCAGTTGAAGCATAACTTTGAATTGGACGAAATGAAAGGTAGTCTTGATGGATTTGATGTCGTTACTATAGCAACTGTCATGAAAACCTACCTCCGCGAACTAAAGCGGCCTTTATTTGATTTCAATGTTCAAAGTAGAGCATCTTACAACAGTGAGTATATGTAGCTCGTTTTTACTTTGCTTGAAAACTAATTGAAAAACAAAAGAGTCGATACCACAGATTCAAAGATTCCAATTATTGGAAGCAAAGCTTGCAACCTTATCCTTGGCTCATAGAAGTACACTATACTATGTCATTCGTCATCTAGCAAAGTAAAAAAAAAAAAAAAAAAAATAACGCCGAATAATTGATCCTCTTTATTTACTTTACACATGTGTTTAGGGTGAATGCAAATAGCCAAATCAATAAGATGAATATTCCTAATTTAGCCATGATATTTACGCCTGTAATCTTCCATGATTTCAATCAATCCGACGACTCTACTTATAGCGACTGGTCACCTGATGACTTGTTTGAAGACCTTATTCTTCATTTTGAAGTGTTGTTTCCCAGAGCCGAGGAAATGGCGCGCAAGCATAACGAACAAAAGCTGAACCAAGCGATGAGTGGCACTAGCCCTTATAGTCAATATTCTCAAAGCAACCTTCTTTACCTAGTTAACAAGAATACACCAGCACAGAATACAACACCTCCTCCAGCAAACAATGCAACGAACCCTCATGTGTCTCAGGATCAACAATACCCACCCAAATTAACGACGATTATCGGCAACGTAACACCACGTGTGGGCTCACTTCAACAGCTCCCTACGAATAAACCTTCACCTCCTACGATTTCAACAGATACGACACTAGTGGCTCCAACATCAGCCCCGTCACAACAGGGGTTACCAACAAGCCCTGCGGGTACAATCAACACGCCTTTGTCTGCGACTTTTGCTCAACAAGTGCCCGTAAGACAAACATCGCTCAATAACACTAACAATCAAGAAACAAACAATTCTGAAGAGCAAAAGAAATGATAAATAAACAATACATCGTGTAATACTTTATGTTAGAAAGTCATATACCATGCGACTATGTTTTGTCGTTTTCTCATTTAGGTGTACTCATTTTCGGTTCTATGCGCGCATGGGAACCATTGTTCGTTGTAATTTAGCCTTCCTACTTTCCCTATTATATCCAACTATTTCTTCTATCACTCAACTTCTTTCCTAAATTTTATCACTGCCACGTCTTTACTTGAATGATCGGCAGTTCTAAGTTTATAACTAGTCGATAAAGAGTCCGTATAAAATATCATATATATATACATGGCACTCAATGTCTTATCTTTTGGACTATGTAAAAATAATGACTTTGTGCAATCTTCCTTGAGGGTTACCAGAAGACAGATTAAACTTATTTGACTCTGCAATTAAAATTAGTTGAATGAGCAGTGCCTTGATCTTTGGACGCCAACATATCTAGGGCTTCTTTAAACCTAACACTAATAATGCCCTATTAAAGGGCCGTCAATTATTGTAACTGACATATGAATATTAAACTAGTTAGTTATCTTTTAGATAGGGCAAAAGGCTGACTATCTTTCTTATTACAGACGACGCTCCATGTGCTTTCATTGAAGGAAAACAACGCACAAACCATAGTTGACTTTTAATTAAACCAACTATACCTGTCTCCGCCACACAACACCTTTTGTATATTTACGTCCAAGAAAATCTTGTGAAGGGTTTATCTGAACAAAAACTATCACCATTTATTTATTATTATTGTATCATCAACTAATTATGAAAATGGATGATAGGTAATTTATCACGAGCTTTATATAATATCAAATGCCTTACACAAAGGTGTTTAACTCAGTTAGCATAAGAAACATGTTCTTCATACGAGGAAAAAAAAAAAAAAAAAAAAAAAAAAAGAAAGACTGGGAATTTTATTTACTTGTTATTAGACATTACTGGCTTTGAAGGGGTATACATATAGACATTTTATTACGAGTTGCTTCTTTTGACGAATCCTTGTTTCGAGTATATGCCCTATAATGATTGGTTTCTTAAATGACAAAGGCCATTATCGTTGCTTAAAGTTACATTCATTGTAGTACGCTGTAAACGTATACAGAAGCGTAATCTTTAGTGCAGCAAAATTTCCGTTATTGACGTAGTGGAGCCAAGACTTTGGAAGGCAAAATTTTGGGACAGTGGGATCCTTGGGAGCCTGTATCACACGAGAAAAAATATACATTAAAAAATGAACCTTTTTCCTGACACATCGATACAAGAGATAGTTCACTGAGTTGAAACAAGTATAGCAAGGCTAGCTGGTTTTTGTAACTAATCTGCTATATATAAAAATACCGTCCTGTGTAAAAAAAAAAAAAAAAAAAAAAAGTTGGAACTGTTATAAATATTCACATTCGTTGTGACGAACAGAGTTGTTGATAAGGACTCTGGGGTACTGGAAAAAATCAAATCTCTTGTAACTGTTTTCAGAAGCCTGTTGAAAAGGACAGAGTGAAGATGACATTCATGATTCTTTAGGTTTAGGTAGCTTGGCAACCAAAAAATGGAGCTTCACCTATACAAAAGTAGCATCGATACAAAAGGAGGCACACTGTTTTTTTTTTTTTTTTTTTTTTAAGCTCCATACCTTTCTGTTACCAGATTGGCGATTATGTTATAATTACCCTTTATTTGATCTTGCTGTACACAAAAGTTGCTTTCAATATCTCAAGTCCCATGATTTGAGCACAATTCATTTGAACTTTTGTGTTCATCATTTTATATAAATACCTTCCCGATAATGACTGCAACCACGAGCGCCATTTTGTTTTTAGTTTTAGTTTTTTGCCTTTTACAGCCAAAGTGTGATATGTATTAATAATAAACCACTGTACTTTGTGAAAGATACAATTACCTTTCTTTCTTTCTTATATATCTCAATGCCATTTAATAAAACAACAACTTTGATTCCCAGCGTAAAGATTTCAAACAACACAGAACCCCCTTCTACTATTCAATTAGAGGGATATTTATACAAACAAAAGCATGGAAAGTGTAAAGCGTGGCAGAAAAGATACTTCGTTTTGTATGGAGAAGAGTTACGGTATTACAAATCCAAGGTAAAGTAAAAAAAAGAAGACAAAGAAAAACTTGGTCTAATGCTTATTATTTTTTAGAACGATAAGACTACATTGGCAGTAATTTCACTTGATCATTACAGTCTAGTCCCTGACGCTCAACCCCTAACTGGCCTAAACTCGAAACAATTGAAACACAATACATTTTGTCTAGTTTCCGACGATGAGTCAAAATTTGACTGGCCCGACTATTTCCTGCAAGCAAGTTCAATAGAAGAAAGAAAACTATGGATAAATACCCTTCAAAGTTATGTCTTTCAGTCCACAAGTGTCTTGGAAAAATGGCTTAATAAAATTGAAATACCTAATAAAGATGATATTTCTTCGTCCATCTATGAGTTTAATATGCAGCACGCTGCTTCAAAACACACCCCGCCTTCGTTGTCTTCTTCGCACCATTTACCGTCCGACCAAACTGTACAACATCAAGACTCTACCACCTCCATCGTTTCTTCTACGATTCATTCACTCGAAGGTTATGCACCACACAGTAAAGCTATTGAAACCCCCATTATGGATCCTAGTGACTTTGACAGACAAGATCCCACAACTACTTACTATTACCATGATTAAATAACTAAATAAAAAGAGGGCTTTATTCTAAAGTGACTGAGCAGGTTGAACGGGTTGTAATCCTTTTGCATTTTTGGAATTGAAAAAGGTATAGCTAAGGGTGATTGTATTTACATCTTTCATCAAAGGGTCTTCTAAAAAGTCGGGATCAATAAAGAAAAAGACTGGCATATCTACATCTTCTCCAGGACGAAGTTTTTGTTCTTCAAAACAAAAGCATTGAATTTTGTTGAAATAAGAAGCAGCACGATAAGGTGTGACGTTGTAAGTGGCGATACCAATGACATCTTCCTTTGCTTTACTCTTTGCTTTATAGAAAGTCAATGCTGTTTCTCCAGGAACAACATAGACTTCGCGCACTTCGGGTTTGAACGTCCAAGGTAACGTGTCGGAGGTGTTGGATTCGAAAGTGACTCGAATTCGTTTTGTGTCTGTCTTGGGTACTAGACGATTCGCTTGAAATCTATCCTTGTCAATAACAGGTGTACCACTGAACCCTGTACTGGCACAAAATAATCGATAGAGAGGAACAGCTGCGTATGACATGCCTAACATGACTATAAAAATCGAAGCTGTGTACATACCAGCCGATATATTCTCTTGACTCCATCCCTTTTTCTGCGTACTGACAAATCGTGTATGGGTGACTCTAGGTGTCACTGGAAGAAGTCTATTTCTACAAAGAGGTATAGTTGATCTAGTAAACTGACGAAACATAATAATACAAGAGAGAAAAAGAATAATATAAAAAAAAAAAAGGTGATAAATTTTATTTGAACCAGGCATTTGACGTCTTCCAAAAAAAGGAAGCAAAATCCAAACGTGATGTCATCAAAACTTAAAGTTTTGCTGCAAAAAAAGTGTAGTAATGCAGAAAGTGCTTACAGTTTTTAAACTTTAGATTCAGACGAAGTTAGTATTTTTTCTGGACGAATTAAAATTAATTTTTAGTCGTGTCGCTTACCTTTTTTGGACATAACAAAAATAGAAATTCAGAAAAAGAGAACGTTAATTTTCAGACAAACAGACATGGGATGTTTAATAATAGGAATGTATATTTACCTGTAATTATCTAAATGTCTAAAGAAGACAAACTGTTTACATTACAGTGATATGGTGGTGATTTTATTGCTGTCGTTTTTGTCGCTGGAAAACGCTCGGGCGGTAGTTTCCACTCCAAGTTGATACAGCAATTGTCATCATGTTTTTAGCAGCGTTCACATCCCGTTGCCACAGTGTATTGCAGGTTTTGCATACCAGTACACTATAGCCGCGGGTGTGACTTGCCGATTCAAGATTAATCTCTTTACAATTGTTGCATGCTTTCGAGGTTTTGTACTCGTCAATGGTTACAGCGATAAGCCCCCCATCCCTCTCTCTCTTCTTAAGTGGCACGCCAAAGTTTTCCTGTGACACCGCATCGATTACCCTTCAGCTTCACCAGATCTTTACCAAACATACCGTTACCAAAAATGATCAAAGGAACCTTTTTTGTTTTTCTTTCTGTGTAAGACAGAGGCTTCCACTTGTTCAGTCTGTTTTTAAAAAAGTTAATTTCGTCAAATAAAAAGATTTGCTGCTTACTTTGTTGGTTCTTTAGCTACTTTTATATTCTGTTCTTTTCAGTTATGTAAGATACTCACGATATAGTAAATGTTAGTTGGAACATCTAGCAGTCGCAAAAGAAAGCAAAGTGAGAATTTAAAGAAAGCTAAAAGGGACGCCAAAAGACAAAAAAAAGACACCACAAACTCTCCTATTATATGTAAAAGTTGTAGACAAAGTGGTCACTATGACTCAAAAGCTCGCCAGTGTCCTAATCATCAGTTTTCAAAGAAAGAAGTACTGGAACAAAACCTTGGGTTTCCGTATAAACCCTTCACCATCAAAATCCCTTTTGATACTGTTATAAACAATGAATACAAGAATTTGCTCAAAAGCAAGATTATTATTGCTTCAAAAGAAGTTCGAAACGTCGTCTTCAGAGCAATGTTACTCACGAATTCTTTTTGTATGTCCCAACCGCCTGATTTCAAGCCATCTTTTATTTTTAAACAAAAGTACTTCTATTCAATATTTCAACTTGTTAATAATGAAAGAGTCACAAACAGCATCAACATACCATCAGACTTACTCTCACATTGGGATACCCAAAAAGTGAAATACCCAAATTTTCCATACAAGGAAAAGCTGCAAAAAGGAGTAAGCCAATGTTTAACAGAGGCTAGTATGCAACTTGAAACATGTTACATCAACCACATAGTAGAAAACTTTGAGCAGCGAATGTTATACTACCTGAGGTATACATTACAAACCACATATATAGTAAGTAAACACAACCCTTAGCCATCTACACCCAAAAGAAACTAATAAAATATGCATAGCAAATGCATCCACAAGATGTGCGCGAAATCTCTGAAAAGTACTGTTACCAATATATCTGTGGCGGAACCTCAATCTGGCCTAAATGCGATCCACCTTTACAAGAGCAGCAGCAAGCAGAAATCAGAGACACTATCTGCCAACCTCTCAAGGGCCTTTTACCAGAAAGGGTCACTTTAGCCACATTGTCCAATGATCCAGGTCAATATATAACCGTAATTTCTTATGTTTTGTCAAAGTATGAACTCGAACATAAGTATCATAAGCCTTTTGACGTTCGCAGGCGCCCTCTACCAAGGCTGTCTGGGTTATTACCAAACCCATCTTTACAGTTTCGATCAATAGCCGTAAATACAAACGGGTTGGCCACATTTGTCAGAAGATCTCGACCCACGATAAGGTACCTTCAGCAACTGGAATTTATTCCAAAATGTCATAAACTTTGATGTCTTACGCAAAAGGTAAAGTGTATCATTTGTTCAAGAAAATTGTGGTTAAAAAAACCAAGTTTTAGGACTAGGGAGCTCCAGCCAAACGGCAATAACCGCGTTATGTTCGGTAACTCCTTTAAAACAGACAGCTTCTCTGTTGACTTGCTATTTTACAAAAGAGTAGTCCCTCGTACAGATACTGCAGCAGTTGGTAATCTTCAACTCACTTTAGAAGATTTTGATTTCGGTGAAGTGCAACGGCATTATAAACCAATATTTGTTGATCCGGGGCGCAAATCTGTTTTTACAGCTGCTGATGGACTAAGTCCTAATGCCCATAATGTTCTAAGGTGTACTACGAAGGAGTATTATCATATGACTAGGTCAACACGGTTTCAAGCAAAACAGCGCCGGATAAAAAAGGCTAATGGCTTGGAATTGATCGAAAGCCAAATACCCACTCATAAAACTACTTGTTTCGAAAAGTATAACTCGTATGTTGAGTACATTTTGAGCCACATTCAATCACTGTTCAGCTTCTACGGTATCTCCACTGCAAAAGATAGATTTTTCATGTACCAAGGTCGACAGCAAGCAGTGGAAAAAATGGTAGACATACTCATCAATGGTAGCTCAAAATATAATCGAAAACAAAGAAAAAAGAAGAGAGGTAAAAAGAAAAAGAAGGAAGACACCCCCCTTAGAGTACCGTCATTGACTGAAGCTTCTCGATAAAATTCACATTTAAAATAGTTTTTGTTCGCGTGTCCTTTCTTTTCACAATCTACGCAGGTCATATCTAATGGTAATAATTATATGTAAACAATACAGAAGTAGATGTATCCATTATTTACCTTTAAAGGGGTTATTCACATCTCCACCTTCAAGCGTTTTTCTTTTGTTGAGAACTGAGAGTTTTTTTCGCGAATAAAATTTTTGAACATGTTGTCAAATATGTAAAAAGAAAAGGAATCTGCGTTTATCAATTCCATTCAACTTTTTAACGTGACTAGCAGCACGTCAACTGATTTCAATCATAGAAATAGTATAAACATTCGCTCAATTGAGTGCAGCTAACACTATTTTTGCAGCAATAAATGCACAACGATATTCGATAACAACTTACCACTGGTACTAATTACTCAACAACGAAACATATCTGCTGCATTGGTTTGCTCTTTTATACGCCTTCTCTGCCCATTACAGTATTCTTAGTTTTTTGCCAAAACGATCGAGGCGGTTTCTTTATATACTTTTAATCTCATATATCGTAGCAATTAAACAGTTGCCCAACTTTAAAGAGAGATAATCTGATGTATAAACTAAGCAGCTTGTTTGATTTGCTTTTTTGGCGTGATTTATGAGAAACTGCATTAGTATATTTTTATGCAGCTGTCAGAACTACAAAGATAGAGAAAACAAAAAACAGACACAGCGGTAAATTGTTGATTGCAAGCGTTTTGTATCTTTTGATTGAAAACATGAAAATCACAGGTAAATATACATACCTATTATTAAACATCCTATGTCTGTTTGTCTGAAAATTAACATTCTCTTTTTCTGAATTTCCATTTTTACTATGTCCAAAAAAGGTAAGCAGAACGACTAAAAATTAATTTTAATTCGTCCAGAAAAAATACTAACTTCGTCTGAATCTAAAGTTTAAAAACTGTATCATTTATGAGGCTTGTTTTTTGTTGGACCCCTAAATTTTAAAGAAAAGCAAGTCCAAAAAAAAATTTTTTTATAGAAATAATTTATTAAAAAGAGGTGTGGAAAACAAAAAATAAAAATAAAAACTAATTTACAATAATGAAAAGTTGACTTTTTGTAAAATTAATTTAAGCCTTGGGGGCTTCCTTGTAGGCCAAAGCATGTTCTTCACCCATAGAAGAGACGACGGTAATGATTAATTCTTTACCTTCTTCGAATTCTTCTTCGATCTTTTCACCGAGTTCACCTTCGGGGAGCTTAACATCATCCTTCATGGAGCCATCACCTTCCATCAAAGAGAGGAAACCATCGTCAATGTTGATAAGAGCATATTCTTGACGGTTGACATTAGGAACATCCATGTTGTGAGTAGAAGGAGAAAGATCTTCATATTTCCTAAAACAATTATGTTGAGCAAAAATGACTCAAAATATCATAATAATCCCAATACTTACTTGCCAGTGAAGATATCAGTAGCGACCAAGTGGACCTTAGCGTGACCGTGCTTACCAGTCTTGGAAGTAGACATATCAATAATCTTACAGGGTCTACCCTTGATAACGACATGGCCGTTCTTTCTCAAAGCAGAACATTGCATAGGGTAAGTCAAAGAAGCACCGGCATCAGCGGTTTCAAAGGTGTGGTCATGGTGTTCGTTATCAGACATCTATTTTAATGGTTAATATCTCAAAGGCAACTTTATAACAGTCTACAAACACTTACGTTGAATACAAATAAAGTTAAGAAAAGGAAAAGAAAAACGCGTTTGAAGCTATTTATTTGAGTTTAATTTATACTCTCTCAGATTTGGAAAAAAAAAATTTTTTTTTTTTTGTTGTTGTTGTTGTTAGAGATTGTATCGCCGACTAAATATATCAGTCTTTTTTTTTTGATTGGATTAAAAAATTTACATTCTGGACTGCTAATAAAGAGATCAGAAAAAATAATTATGTTTAAGAATCAACAAAAAGGAGAAGAAGCTATACTTCGAATAGATTGACTCGTTCTAAGCATGTTATATTTATAAGTTAAACAGTAAAAAAAAAAAAATAAAAGCCAATCAAAATAGATGTCTTTCATTTAAAAGTCTTAGATCTCTGACAATAAAAAAAAAAGAAAAACGCGGGTCACCCAAACATATTTTTTTTTCTCGGGTGGGCATTTGTATTGTGAAATGTTGTCAATCAAACAAATTATACCTTATACTACCTGTATGAGGTGGCTTCCCTTTCTTTTTTATTTAGGATTATTTAGTTTTTTTTTTTTTTTTTTTTTTTTTTAAACGGGGGGTAGTAAAAAAAAAGGAAAATTACATCGGTAATGATTTCCGAAAAATTGGTAAAAAAAAAAAAAAAAAATTTTTTTTTAGCCCCCCGCCTTAAGAAGACGTGGTACATAAATAAGAGGGGATCCAGCCATAATCACCTTTTGCACCACAATAATACCATTCTTGATTTGAGGATGTTAACCAGATTTGTAGGGTGTCACCTTTATGAACACTTAGTTTTTCTTTAGTATTATAGTCTTCTAACGCGACACATTCAAACAGCGGATCATCACTAAATAGATTTGTCTCGTCTACTAAAGTCGTGTTATCTTGAAACAATGAGTTTTAATACAGCAAAACAATAAAAAATGATTACCAATGATAAGCTCCTTTGTTATAGTATTCATCGTGTAAATTTCATTCATACGCCATGCTATTTTTTTGATATGGTGATCATAGTCTTCTTTGATACCTTCCCAGCTCTTTTTATGAATTTGATTGGTTAATGATTTCCATTCTATTGTCACATAATTCCAATAACTGGATTGAATTTTGCTAAACTCTTCCAAGATTACTTCAAAGTATTGATCTGTCAAGCATAGAAACGCAGGTAATTCTTCCAGTAAATGTGCATTTAATGATATATAAGCTTCTGTCGATGCCTGTAATTGTTTATCCGGTATTTTGCCTTCTACTGTCACCATATAATGACACCGATTATAATCCATTAATTTACGGTTTCTCTTTTCAATAACGCTTGATGGGTTTCTAAATAACTTTAAATAATTATAAATTCTATTGTACACGTTTTCTTCTATTGTTGATTCCAATGGAAAAGATGAAAGCTGACTAACAAGCTTTTTAAACGCAGATATACTTCTTAGGCCTATACCATCAGAGTCTCCATACACTTCTTCCAAACTTTCTACAAGATCAACCAAGACAGAGTGATTGGCTTTAATCTTTTGAATCCAATGTTCAATTTCTTTAATAAACAAAAGTCCCAAGTCGTGCTTTGCTTCAAATTGTCGGTAAATATCTTCAAATAAAATTTCAGGCACGCCCTGCTGCTGTTGTTGTTGTTTCTTCTTATGGACTCTTCTTGTGAACCTTTTATTAATGCCCTGACTACAAAACATAAGAAATAAACTCTTGTCACTATTTAAATCAACTTACACAACCTAAACTATAGGAATTAGTATACCTCTAATACATGATCAAAGTGTCTTTTACGTTTTTATCAAGCTTCTTTTTATCATGGTGTATCAATTGCTCTACCAAGTCTCTTCTCTTTTTTATTTCATTAATGTGATCTGCCACTTTTTGAATTTCAAGTGTCGCAGCAACGAGTTGATCGTAGTCAAGGTGAAATTCAGGTGTCAACGCCACAATTTCCTTTTACAATCATTAGTTTTTAAGCTTTTTTTTTTTTTCATAGAAACCACTTTATACTTTTAATAGCAATGGGTATTTCAAGACGCGTTGAACTGGTTTAATCAATAAACTAGGTAAATCCCAACACGTCGTACGTCCTTTAATCTTTTCTTGACATGCCTATAACAAACAATTGAGTTCCCACTTCAAAATCATATACTTTTTTTTTTCCTATTATACCAAAAAGTAGGTTTTGATTGATTCGCGTTGACTTAATTCTTGTATTTTGTTTAAAGCATCTTCGTGTTTCTTACAATAATCACCATAAACATGTTCCAATTTACTCATCTATTACAACGGTTTAGTCAAGTGAGAAGAAACATACACACACACACACACAAAGAGTATTACCATAGTATTGAAGGCTATGCCTACAGTCATTTGATGGTCTTGTTGGTCATAATCATCTTTTTCACAAGCTTGTTCAAGCAAGTCTAAAAACTCCTGCTCAAACTCTAAAATTTCAAGCAAGTTGATAAATATCCCTTTCATCTCCAATTTAGACAACACTTCATGTGCTGTATCATAATAGATCTCCTGAACCAATTTCATATCTGCCTGGTAGTTTCTTTCCGTGTTGAATAGCTCCTGAACCACTTTAGCTCTTTTAATGGCAGAAGAGCGAGTTAAAACAGGAATTTCCGTGGGTAATGGCTCAGAAGGAGGGGGAGGTTGGAGCCAAGCAGGAGTCCATGTCTTTGTGGTTTGATAAGATGATGTAGTGGACTCGAACGAAGAAAGACTCGTAATAGTCATGGAGCGTTTGATTAACGAAGGGGAGGATGTAGAATTAGGCACTCCCTTGCGCGCATAATGGACGGTGGGGACAGGTGGCTCATCGAAATGTGAAGTGTGTGTAGGTGGTGCAGACTTCCTACTGTGAATAGTCAATAATGAAGCACTGCTGGGTATCATGTGATTGATCGATTCTCCCTTTCTTTCAGATTGAGCCAGTCGTTGACTTAGTTCGTTCGCAAAAGATCCCGTTCTTGGAACCGTTTTAGTAAAAATGGCCTCTTCTGCGTCCGATTCCTCGTTGGTGCTACTACTATTCGACGATGACCATAATGAAGGTGTACTGTGAATATCAATCGAGCTGATAGTGTTGTTTCTCTTTAAAAGTGGAAATAGTTGTTGTTGTTGTTGGTCATCAATGGGTTGTGGGTTACTAATCAATTGTTTATTTAACTTCTTTCGAGTGCCTCCAAGTCTTTTAGACATGGTGTGATTATAGATAGGATTCTATGTTGGTAAAAAAAAAAAGTTAAAATCTCACATGGTACGTACATACATCCTTGTTAGTTACTATGTTATCTTTTTTCAAGGGCTTTTGGGCAGGTTGAAGTTTTGAACGTAACAAATGAAACGAAAGTGTATTATGATGTTCTGTATTTTTCTTTGTTTCTTGATTTGATATCATTTTCCTCAAGTAAAAAAAAGAAAAAGAACAAGAAGAAAAGGGATCTGAATTCGGGTTTTATAGGGAGAAGAAGCTCATGCAAACAACATGAAGTTAAGGAGTTGGTGTAAGGATTCATAAATATATACATAGATATTAATCATGTGATATTGGTCTAATTTGACATATCTATTTAAGAGATTTTAAAGAAGCTGTTTATTTCTAATACACTTCAAGTCAAATGAAACAGGCATAAAAGTAAAATAGTGGCTTTAAGGTCGTGTGATTCATGTACGCCGAATACACTATACTGATGTAGTGCTGTCAAAGCACGTTATTTTAATCCATACAACCATGACCTATGCTTTTTGTGAAAGAAGGGGCTATATCAGTATGATGAAAGTGTTGAGTTATAGGAGTTTCGACCACGTATTTTCATGTACATAACTCCCACTTTTTTTTGTGTTTTATAAATGATTTAGGTGCATTCTACTAGAGCATTGCCCTTTTTTAGTCATAAGCCGTCTTATTAGTATACTGGATCCAATAGCTCCCTGAGCACAGACTTATTGATGCGTCGCGTGTGGGTAACAAAGCTGTAATTTTTTCTATTGTTACAATCTTTTTCTTTTTCTTTTTTTTTTTTTTTTTTTTTTTTTTGTGTGTGTGTGTGTTTTCGCGATTCTAATGGAGACATTAAAGGTTCAAAGCGTAGTTTGTCTTGTTCCTCAGAAAAGTGCAGTTGGATCTCTCGATGTGCAACGATTCACCGCCAGCCCTTTTGACAATCGATTTCAACTATTCTTGAATGGTATTGCAAAAAAAAAGAAAAGCTAAAAGTCATAGACGTGATCGTGACTAATTTGTTTTTTGCTTAATAGACGGCGATGAAGAGTAAAAGAGATGAATTAGCTTTTGTTATATGTAACTAACACTACCCCCTCTCTTTATACGCTTTCTTGGACAGTCGATCAGTGTACTACCCCTGATATGAATGAGCCAGCTACTGAAGAGAAACAAAAGCTGATCAACTTTGTATTAGAAGGCACCTTCTTCAAAAGCATACTCATTGCGCCGTATTATTAACCCTAACCAATAGTATACAGTGTGTCCGCGTTGTTATTGAAATGAGTTTCTAAAATTGATACAACGAACAGCATAATAGCTTGGATCAGACAACATATTTCAGCAGAGAAAGAGCGATTTGGAATTATTTTTAACATTAATATTAAATACTATACGGAAATCTCCTAATCCACTCATAGTCGAGTACGCTCATGTTGGAATAACAGACCGATGTGTTTACGATTTACCAAATGATACTGTTCATAAAGTAAAAAAGAGTTTTTATTTGATTGATCTACGACTCAACTCCATATGATTTTTAGACAAAGTTATATTCAAAAAAGGGCTTGATTTTATGATGAGAAAAGTGGAAGATATTACTCATGTTTGGAATAAAATAAAGAAAGTATCTTGGCTACCATTCATGTTGCAATTCAAGAATACTAATTCTGTTACAATGAAACAAGATCATTTGCGAATCTTGGACATGCTGCAGCCACCCTTTGTAGAACCTGAAGTCACAAATAAATATACCCTTCAATCAAACTCTTGAAGGACAAGGAGAACAACAACTCATGTCAATTGAATAGTGGATATTGTAAACATGATAACAACTACAAACAAACACTATGTCGGTCATCTCAACACTGATTACTATGTTTCGACTCGCTTATTAGCAAAGGCTTTATGTGGCCAAGAGAAGGCTAGCAGTTTTGCTTATTTTAATGTAAATCAATACTGTCAAGCCAATCAAAGCAAATCGAAAGAAAGCTAAGAGCTGACCAAAAAAACTACAAATATAGATAATGCATTGAGAGAAAAGCCTACTGAAAGAACGATTGATGAAATTTTCAATAAAGCTGCAAGAGAGAAACTGGGAGTGCTTTATTCAAATAAGCTTTTTTTTTTTTTTTGGTTTGAATAATAATAATTAGATAAAGCCAATTTATGGACAAGAGCGTTCTTCCAATGAATGATATCCATAGTACCTAAGAAAAATTGCTCTTTCTAAATTTTCACGTAATTATATTAAAAGTCAGTTAATCTTGGAGAACTCTTGTGAATACAATAGATATCGCTGTTTACCTTCTAGTCCCTAGAAGGACCTGTCCGCTGGATGTTTCGGTTTAGGAAGTCCATGGTTTTTCTGTTAAATTCAGTGTTGGATTGACTGGCTTTAGTTTGAAATTGTGGAAAAGTGTCTTGAAATAATACAGTTGCAAGACCAGACAATGCAATGGTAACAGCAGAAATGCTGTCTCTAATTTGTGTATTTTTTTTTTTTTTTTTGCAGCCGACAGAACACAATGTGGATTACGGCAGAGAAATGCACCTTTAACCATTCTTTTGACTACTGTAAGCTTATTTTCCTTATCAAGTACGGTATAAGTTGCTCTGGAATGAGATAAAGAGCTGAAGCAGTACACACATGTTTGGGACGTTTTGTTTTCATTTGTTATACATACACTAGTATAGCGAGCATGCTTTTGCTGCTTCCAAGTGCCACCATATCTTCTAAGACCTTTAAGTGAGCTACCTATTCCTCGGTCCCCTATAAACATGATAAGATTTTTGACATTATTTTTTTTAAGACATAGGCCAAGAACTTGACATTATTTAGAACACAACCTGTCTCTATATTTTGTGTTGATGTGCTCGTTTTTTTTGTTTCAAATGCGCCGCTTTATTCGGTAAGTCGTAGAAGTCTTTCAATTGTCTTCTGTGCGAACAGTGTGTACGATAGCTTTGCCCAATTTGTGCGGTAGTGATTGCTTTCTTTAAACCTTGTTCCGACAGCTCTTTCTCAATATTGAAAATCTCTTCATTTTGGCTTTTTCTAAATTCGAGTCTTTTACGGCTTCTGTAAAAACCACCACCTACGTAAAATTCTGCCCAGTTGATTTGCTTGCTACTAATTTCTTCCGTTATACCAAAGCAAACAATGCTCTTGAGTGATTCAAAATCAAGATAGTCACCAAACGTTTCTCTATACTGTAGAAGTTTTCATTTCGCAAAAGAGTAACTAACAAGGGCTTTGCTGTTATTTTTTTTTGATTTTAATAGTGACTTCAAGTATCCGGATTTACTACGTTTTTTTTTTTTACCTTAGAGATGTTTGTCCTTGATAACAACGGTTATTCAAGATGTAACTAATACACAAAGCGAAAAGCAGAAAAAACTTATGAAGACTGATTTTATTTTGTTAGTATACCACGACAGAAGCAAAAGTAAACGAGGAACAAAGACATACAAAATCTCTAAATGGTAAACGATATATAAGCTCCTTAGACATGATTTTCTCAAGTGAGCTTTGATGTATAGTTCACTAGGCAATGCAAAAATAACAAAAATCAAATGTAAATAAATTATGATAAAAAATAGCCTTGGCAATACATAGCGAAACTTCAACATGTAGTATTGCTCGTCCGTAGATAAAAATGGCTATATATTATATCTAATATTGTTCACATGTATACTCAAGAATCCCTGGATGGTTTTTGCTTCATTACATGAATTGCAGCACGCTTCTCCACTTTCAGGTAAACAATTGTACTGGAGTGCAAGTTACTGTCATTTCTCTACACTCTCTTCAAGTCAGAGAAAAAAAGTCAAGCTATATCCTGGTCTGAGTAAAATAAATAGTTTGTAATTTACAGAAGGTAAAAACCGCGTCTTTTACTTTAGAGAAGCATCAAGAGGAAAAGTAGTTGTCTTTTTTGTTCACTTTACTTTATTTATGTATGTTACAATGGTGGAATACAAAGATAATTTT
Organism: Mucor indicus B7402; assembly: GCA_000697295.1. Taxonomy (NCBI): domain Eukaryota; kingdom Fungi; phylum Mucoromycota; class Mucoromycetes; order Mucorales; family Mucoraceae; genus Mucor; species Mucor indicus. The sequence goes on from JNEK01003099.1 coordinate 132,030, forward strand.
ATGAATGTTTCTTGGTGCCAAGCCCAATACTATCCATTAAATAGTGATATGACAATTTGCCATAATGTGAATCAATATAATGCAAGAACATGAACCAGCAAACTAGATAATTTGACAAAAAGTATATCCAATGGGTATACTTTATACCAAATAAGAAAGCATACATGACAATGAAATACATGATCAAATATGTACCCGTTTTCCAAAATCTAAAGAAGACTCGATTAGTATAGCAGATGTATTTTCAGTTTTTTATATACCTATTTGGCTGACGTGGAAGCATCCTTTCACTACTGGTAAGAATCTCCACATATATTATAAAAGGAGCAATGGCAAATACGTTATGATCTGAAGAGAAAGGAACAAACCATTGCACGGAAATATTTCTGATCCACACAAGCAAAATCGGTAAATTAAAGGGCAGTAGAGTAAAAAGCAACAGCAACAACGACAGCGTGTAATTATATCTATTCGATCGTCTAGTAACCGGTTTACTTGACTGCTGAATATAAGGTCATTAATGACATGCTTTTCTCCTGCCAATTTTTTTTTTTTTTTTTTTTTTTTTTTTTTTACTTACGGGTATGTTCATTCTAATAGCATCTCTAACGCAAGTAACAATTTGAATGAAAAAAGCAACTACAAAAACAAACTGATAAGGTATAAAAGTAGCTACCAAAACAAAAAGGAGAGCGGTGGTAATTGCTCTCCGTTGATTTTGCTGTTGTTTCGTTTCTTGTTGACGTAGCCATGGTCTATTCATGGGGTAATACTTTGCAAACAGTACCGTCACTTGCGCCAAAAGTCGAACAGTCCCTTCCACCAAAAACCATAAAAGGCTCACAATACCAACCGATATCGAAAAACCAGCCAACGGAATCCACCAGAAGAAAGAATCTGTGTTTCCCGCCAAGACATCCTGCCAAGAAGACACAGATATCACAAACGCAGTATGCCAAAAATAATAGGAAGAAGGAGACAAACATTGAAATACGCTAATCATACCCACACAAAGCATAATCACAGGGAACGTCTTTTGCAAACAGAAAGAAAGTCCTTGGCCGAAATGAGGATAAATACCTGTATCGTTATACATTTTGAGTTGAGCAGTGAACACGAGTATCACAGTAACAAATGAAAATGCAGCCAGCATGACCCCGTTACGGAAACCTAATCGTCCAGCACTTCCATACCAATCAACGGAGAGGTCCAACCGTAAAGGCTCAGCACACGTAGGATCCATCCAGACCTGTAAAGTCAACCCATCCTCTCGCGGACTATCCGAATCAAAAGCAACGCGACCATGAATAGAAATTTCGGTCTTACTGTTCTCTCCTAAGTTAACATAAAACTTTGATTCACGCATCGATGAAATGGACTGTCTTAAAAAGGGTGCAAAGTGTGTATTGAGACAGTTTGGCCTCAATACCTTCAAGTGATATGCTAAAATAGGACTCTTCATCGAAGGAATACGTATGGATGTAAATAATCCAGATCCTATCTTGACATGAACACCTTCAACAGCAATCGCTATAAAAGAATTTAAGTGAAAAAGAGTTTTTTTTATGAGTAAAGAAAGAAAAAAAAATCTTACATAACATGGATTGATGTATGACTTGCATCGATGCTGTTTTTTGATATGGCTCAATAACCAAGAACCCACTACGACTCTTCCCTTCATCAAACACGGCTAGAAAGCTAAACTCACCCATTTGTTTGAAATCAAACGTCGCGAAAGAGAACGTGTTTCCGGAAAAGGGGTATCGATCGTCCGTCGTTGAAGCAGGAATAGGTATAGCCAACTCATGAATGGCTCGGCAAACAACACGTGTGATGTTCGTCGCAGTACACAGCTTGATTTGAAAACGTCCCTCCTCTTCGTTCCACGGCTGGTCTGATAACAAAGCAAATGCGTCGGCGTTGGCGACCGTTGGTAACATGTACGTGTTAGCACCATCCAGTTTTCCCAAAACTAATTTCTCCCCTGGCTGTAAAGTATGCCATGTTTCCATGTTGAAAAAACTCCAATTTCCCAACGAGAGTGTGTGAGGCGAACTCAGAAAAGCACGTCGCATAATGGACATTCTTTCATCAAGAGGCTTTGTTTGTGTACCACGTCGAACATCCACAAGCGCTAATAACGTTTTTGCAACAGCCTTGACAAGTTGATTACATGTGAGGATCGACACATGATCGGTGCCAGTCCAAACATGAGGGATAGCGGTCGAAAAGACAGTAAACCCATGTGTTTCTGGGACGATCGATCCTATGTTGGCCGAGTCACTGCACACAGTCGTGTCTAACGTGCCACCTGCTATAGACACAATAGAGATATCCCGCAATGAGACGTGTGGGGGAGGTGGATAAATATGCAATTCCTCTTGTGTGTACTGGTGAGAGAAACCGTCTTTCCAAAATTGGTTGATATCGTCGTAAAGTTGAGATATTTTCCAATCGAACGAAACAGGAGGTAACATATGAGGCGTCGACATGGTAATCACCGTATTGATAGTGCCGTGTTGGTAGTTACTTATAGTGAACATGGTACGGGCAGCTATACCACCCATAGAATGACCAATGATAATGACCGATGTGGGATCAGGCAGCTTCAAGTTATCTTCGTTGTATCTATGAGCTTGAGGGTATAATTTAAGAATATAGTCTATGGCATCGTTCAGATACTCTGCTTGGTCTAATAGAGATTGTCCATGTAACGCTGAAAATTCCTCATTGAAATCAACTAATATACCATTGTTAGTATAAGTTTTTTGTTTGTTAAAGTAGTCATGTCACCTGTAAAGAAATCTAGGTTTCTGCATCCGTTTTCCCACTTCTCACTGTCGCGCGCATAATGCTTGTAATAATAAAATGCAGATTCTGCAGCTAAAGATCTAACTTGTTTATAACTTCCTGCATGACCAGGTATAAACAATACAGGTGTTCCTGTTGGCTAATTGATGAGTGTTATTCACTATTTTTTTCTCTCTCTTTTGCTCTTACTTGGTCTGAATAATCGACACCTTTTTCTCGATAAAGATACAGACCGTATTTACTAGCAAATCTTGTCATTTCGCTGTCAAATTCTGTTTGTTTTATAAATTGTGGCCGCATATAACTTGTTTGACAGCCAGGTACGTCTCTTTGATAATGTAGCAAGGAGTCAAGCATAACGTATATTGACCCTAGTGATGCTAGTATGAGAAGAGCGATATAGAATATACTACGGTTTATCACTTTGGGCAAAGACGTATTTAGTTGTGTTGGCGAAGAAGGTATGGTCCTTGGAGACGAAATCGTCTTGTTGCTTTTACTCATGTCATTACTCTTTTTATTACTACCGACTTTCCTTTCATTGACTGATTCGATGTTTAAACGGGGGGGTAGTTTCTTAGTAGAGTGTTGTATTTTATTACAAACAATCGCTTTTTTACTAGTTGTTGAATTGGTGTCATTCATTGAACATTTGTCAAAAAAAAAAAAAAAAAACTTTTTTTTTTTTTGTTCCTGTAAATCGCTTTGATACTTTTATTTTAATTGGCTGAGAAATGGGAGTTACTCTTGAGGAGATGTCAAAAACAAAGAACGACAGCTTGCATTAATGAAGTGTAACTATCTTGGCAAAACTAGAAGAAATGATTGATCAACACTGGTTTTTTGCCAAGACATAATCCTCGGGATAACTGATAATTATCTAAACAGTACTTATAATGACAACTATCTTGTTGACAAAGAAGAAAACCCATGAGAGCGAGAACTTTACTACTGTGTCATAGACTGTTGAAATCATGCTGCCAATGCATACTTTACTTCCAGGTCATTTCCAGTGAATTGCTGGCACACAAAAAGACGAGGACTTTCCAAGGATCTATCATATTGGTGACACAGCCCGAGCTTCATGTAAATTTGCATCACAGAAATAAAGACAACTGATTGGATGGGCATTCACGTCTTTTTTTTACGGCCCCTTGACCAAAAAAACAAGCCTTCACAATGCTAACAAGACAGTTGCTCAAAAGAAATGTAATGACATGTCACCTCGTAATAGAAAAAAGCTAATCTTTTTCCTTTAAAGATTTCAACATTCAAACGTCACTACTCCAAAGACTTTGTTAAAATTGTCGAAGTTGGGCCTCGCGATGGTCTTCAAAACGAGAAAACCTTAATTCCTGCCAATGTCAAAATTGAGCTAATTGAAAGATTGGCTCAATGCGGTTTACCTGTAGTGGAAGCAACGAGTTTTGTCAGTCCCAAATGGGTACCACAAGTAAGTCATACTTAAGAAAGCCTTGGACCATTTTGTCTTATTGTGTGTATAAAGATGGGTGATAATCATCAAGTGTTGACTTCGATAACCAAAAAACCTCATGTGAATTATCCCGTATTGACGCCAAATATACGAGGGGTAAAAGATGCCATCAAAGCCGGTGCAAAAGAAGTGGCATTATTTACTGCTGTAACAGACGGCTTCAATTACAAAAACACAAACTGCTCTACGAAGGAGTCTATGATGAGAGCAAAAGAAATTTTGAAAACTGCTTTGGATCAAAATTTAAGAGTCAGAGGGTAAAAAGAGCAATTCATGCAGCCGTTCTTACGAATAACATATTGTATTATAGTTACCTCTCATGTGTTTTAGGCTGTCCTTATGAAGGTGCTGTTGATCCTAAGCCCGTAGCAGAAATGGCTAAGGAACTCTATGAATCTGGATGTTATGAAATTAGTTTAGGCGATACTATCGGTGTAGGCACTGCAGGATCCATGGCTGCCTTATTAGATGAAGTACTTAAAGTAGTCCCTGTTGAGTCAGTAGCCGTTCACTGTCATGATACTTATGGCCAAGCATTAGCAAACATCTTGAAAGCAATCGATGTAAGTCTGAATCCTCGTTTTTATATAACTTTTTACTAACCATCCTCAGTATGGTGTACGTGTTGTTGATAGCTCAGTTGCTGGCCTCGGTGGATGCCCTTATGCTCCCGGAGCAAAAGGAAATGTTGCAACTGAAGATGTAGTGTATATGTTAAATGGTATGGGGATCAACACAGGTGTGGATATGGATGCTTTGCTTGAGACTGGTGAGTGGATATCTGGCCACCTAGGCCGTCCAACAAATTCTAGAGCTGCTGCTGCTTTGATAGTAGCAAAAAAACGCAGACTGGCATTGGAAAGCAGCTCAACAATGACTGCTGAAGCCAAACTTTAAACACATGTCAATCTTGTCACACAGTCCCTTAGTTCCACCGTTCGGTCCCTGTTTCGGCCATAGAAGCGTTGTAAAATTAATTAAAAATGAAATAAATGCTTATGTAAAATAGATGAAGGGAGTAAATTTTTTATAAAAATGCTGACACATCTGATTTATATCATGCCTTGCGTTGGGACCAAATAAGAAAGTATCCATTTGCATATATATGAAGCGTAATGCTATAGTAAATCTCGTTGACAGGGTTTTATGATAACTTAAGATAAATAAATAAGGTTTAAGCTAATCCAGCATCTTGCATAGCTTTCAACAAAGTAGTACCTAATTGAGCAGGAGAAGGGGTAACATGAACACCAGCACGTTCTAAAGCCTTGATCTTATCGCCAGCACCACCCTTACCGCCAGAAATAATAGCACCGGCATGACCCATTCTACGACCAGGAGGAGCAGTCAAACCGGCGATAAAAGAAACAACAGGTTTAGGTACATCTCTCGTCAAGTTGTATTGCTTTAAGAATTCAGCAGCCTCTTCTTCAGCAGTACCACCGATTTCACCAATCATAATAATACCTATAATCAACTAAATAAACACTCTTTCCCTCTATCTCTCAGGCACGTATAACTTTTTACCTTCAGTTTCTTTATCTTCCAAAAAGACCTTGAGACAATCAATAAAGTTGGAGCCATTTAAAGGATCACCTCCAATACCCACGCACAAGGTTTGACCAAGATTAACATCTGTTGTTTGCTGCACGGCTTCGTAAGTCAAAGTGCCAGAACGAGAGACAATACCAATCTTACCGCGTTTCAAAATAGAACCAGGCATGATACCAATCTTACATTGTTCAGCAGAAATCATACCAGGGCAGTTAGGGCCCACCAAACGTGTCTTGTCTTGTGTCATGAGAGCTTGCTTGACGCGAATCATATCGTGCTGAGGGATGCCTTCTGTAATTGCTACAACGAGAGGGATTTCGGCTTCAATGGCTTCCAAGATGGCTTGAGCAGCACCAGGAGGAGGTACGTAAATGACGCTAGCATCAGCCTTAGTCGCTTCGGCAGCCTATTAAATCATGAATTCTCTGTGTCTTAATTGAAGTTTATCTTATTTATACCTCACGAACAGTGCCAAATACAGGAAGTCCAAGATGCGTTTGACCTGCTTTCTTGGGAGATACGCCACCCACCATTTTGGTGCCATAATCGATAGCTTGTTGAGAGTGGAAAGTACCCTATATCAACATGTCAGCCATTTTATACTTTCATCTTTCCTTTTTTTTTTCTCTTTACTTGTTTGCCAGTAAAGCCCTGACAGATAACTTTAGTCTCTTTGTTGATTAATAAGTTTTTATAGGTGGATTCGTAACCTCCATTGTTAGCATAAGTACGACGTACAACTAACATAGACATTTAAGAAAAGAAAGATGACGTAGAGAGGTGTATTTCTTACCATTCACAGTTGAACGTAAAATTGAAGAAGCCTTTGTAGCCGAGAACATTGAAGAAGAGAAAGAGAAAAGTGAATTATTGTCCAGAAATTAAATAGGGTTTTCCCGGAAAGATTCGGGCAACACAAATTTCAATTGGAGCAAAAAGGGGGTAAGTTCTCTTTTTTTTTTTCTTGAAAGAGTTCAAATGAGCCTTGTTTTTTCAAAAGATTTACCACAATCTTCGTTAACAAGTCAAGATGATCAGTCGTTTTTATGTATAGAAAAGTTTGAAAATCCACCACGTACACTTTATGATGAAATAGGACAACAAGAACAAGATTTTTATTACAACAAAGTAACTCTATTTTAGACATTAGTAGGCGAAAAAAAAGTTAATCATGTTTTTTAGTCAATGCAAGAAGAGGTTTTTTTTTTTATTTTTTTATCTTTATTTTATTGCTCTAATAAGAAATAGAATGAAATAGATTGGAAAGAATTAGTGTACAAACTTCAAGTAGAGAATACAAGTCTTATAAATTCATTACACGAAACAAATCATAATTTAATGCAATCCAGACTTGAAAAAGAAGACTTGGAAAATTTTATTCAGCGACAAACAGAAACAACAGATACCATTATATCTAAATTACAAGCACAAAATCAAGAAAAAGACAATAGAATATTAGATTTAATATTTCAAAAGAATTACATATCATTAGAAAATCAAGCATTTCGTCAAAGGCAAGTGTTTTTTTTTTTTTTTTTTTTAAAAAAAAAGGGGGAAAAAAAAAAAACTCGTCGTCCTTTAGTCATTTATTACCAACTGTTCAAAAGAAGGGTTTATTTAAATTTCGTTGTTGTGTTTATGCTTTAATAGCAGTTCAAAGATTTCGTCGACTAAAAGAATAAATAGTAATAATTAAACAGTTTCATCTGAAGATGTAAAATGATATGAACTCTTTTTTCTTGTAATCGTAGCACTTTCTGTTTCCATGGTAGCATTGTCACTATTCATTGAAGCACTTTTTGAACTTTCTCCAATATTATGAATAGGATGATTGTCATCGTCATCTTCACTGTCTACTGTTGTAACACACCTTAAAGGGTGATAGTGATGATCAGGAGATACAGATCGACGTACCATAGTCGTTGCTGGAGTACTTGAAGAAGAGGTAGTCGTTGTTGTTGCTGTTGTTGTTGTTGTTGTTGTTGTTGTCGTTGTATTACTACATTGTTCTATACTAGTAGCAGAAGTAGTGTCGTCTAAGTCAGGTGTAGATAATCTTAGTCGTTTGATATCATTTACATCATTGCTTGAAGTTCTTCTATGATGTCTTCTACCAGTAATAGATTCATCTTGTGATGAAGAAGAAGCAACTATAGGAGTCATAGCTACTTGTTGTTCAGGTATAATACGTTTCTTTCTTAATTTAGCACCCAATGTTTCTCTTTCTTTTCTTGCGGCTTCTTGTAACATGACACATTTTACTTTATAATCAATATTGGCTGGACTCTGTAAATACATGAAGAATTCAGATAATTTTGAAAAATCCCAATCTTTTGTGAATGCTCTTAAAAATCGTTCTCTTTGAGCATCTGTTGCATTTGTATAAGGTGCAGAAGTTAAAACCATTGTAATCAATGTTGTGGTATATTGAGTAGCCCAACTTTGCGTTAAGTGACGTAAAAGGTGTGCTCGCCGTAGGTCACCTAAATAAAATCATAATAAACAAACAATCAAAAAAGAAAGAAATTTTTATTATTACCTGCTTCATCACACCAATCTACGGTCACATGCCGTACTAGTGTGCTGATACTTTCTAATCTCCAATCACTAATAAGCCATTTTAAAGCATTGATAATACGTACCAATGGATACTCATTGGCAATACGGTGTAAATACATGGCTGTAACAAGTACATTTTCTTCAGATTTTAACCATGAATAAAAGGAAGCATCATATAATTGATCCATGCATTTAATGTTACGGTACACATCTTTCCAGTTGTCTTCATTGCCTTCTTTTAATACAATAGGTTTATTGTTAGTAGAGTTGATATTAATAATAGTAGCAGATGTTGTTGTTGTTGTTGATGTGGTATAGTATGGTGTATTGACTGTATTTATGGAATGTATAAGTTTCTATATTTATACATTTTTACATCATCATCTTACTATTATTGTTTATATTATGTCTTGTTGACTTGACTCCTGCCCATTCAGAAACTGAGATGCCGTAAAGTGGAGTACGAGATGGTAAACAAAAGTCCAATTCTTGAGAAGGGGGTGATCTGGGTATATAATTTGAAAAGGGGGCTGTAAGTAAAGGTATATCACTACTATTAGAAGACATTGAATAAAAGAAAAAAGAAGAAAAAAAAAAAAAAGAGGAGATTTTTTAATATTTATATATATTAACAAAATATGAGCAACAACAATGTTTACACTATACACAACCCATAAATCACATCCCTTCCCCTTATTATTTAGTGGAAGGAGTACTTCCATATCTTGGTATAGATTTTTGGCTAGATCGATAATGTCTACCAAAGTTATAACTGGCTTCACTTCCATTATTGTTACTGAGAGACCAAGGATGATAACTATTATTATGTCGACTTGAGAGTAATGTCATGTATGTTTCTTCTTCTCTTGCTTCACGATCCATTATAACACTTGTTATCACAGAAATGACTAGAGACATGAACTATATGGGGTATTTAATGATTATAAGGTACACTCTTATGATTATGTAATACCTCTATAAACAATAGAATAATTATGATGACTGTTATCCATTCATGCCATTGTTGGAAATGACTAACTATTGATTCTTTGCAACCAACTTGTACACCTAAAGAAATAGAGCATGTTTTTGGTACTGCTCTATCATTGGTAGTATTATATCCACAGCATTGCATTCTAAACAGATATGTAAATCAGAAAATTAAGGGGAAGGAGGACTCTTCTTACAATTGTTCTACTTCAGATAAAAATCGAGCATCTTGATTATAAAAGAAACTCCACACTTTGCTTCCATAGTTATATAACTAAAGAAAGATAAGCATACTACATACATAGTATTGTTCTCTAATTACCTGTAGTTTATGTGTATAGGCTAAGCTTATACCCACTAATTGAATCAAAATTAGTATAAAGACTGGGATGCTTGTTTTCTAGCATGTACCTAATTCTAATATCAATGCAATTGCTGTAATACTGCTGTATGTATTTAAAAATCCTGTATTTTCCAACTGTGCACCGAAATAGCCAATAAAGCTTGTAATTGTGATTAAACCGCCTACAGCTAATAGTAATATTGAAACCGTTTTACTGATATTTGAGTTGATTAAATAAGCTCCTATTACCGTTATTAATCATCACATTTTTCTATGTATTGCTTTCTTTATTACCTATCGAGGTTATCGCAAGACCAAGAAACTATAAAAAGCGCTAAATAAAAATATAAAAGCTTGTTCCTTACTTTTTACCATTATGATTAAATGAAATGAAGAAACATATTCACGTAATGTTTGTGATTTTTTGTACAAGAATCGTTCATCCATGGTTTCAATTATCAAACAATAAAAGGGGCAAAGTAAGAAAAGAAAAAGAAAAATTACAAAATTTAAAGTTTATTTTTTTATGACGCTCACAATTTTATTTTTTATATGTATCCTCTCACTTGTAGAGTTCTTTTACCATAGATGACAGTGTTTAATGTAACTGCGCTTAATAAAACCAAGGGTACTGGCTTCATTGATTTTAAAGCGCTTTTACCATTCAAGAATGCCCAACTTAGACACCATGCTAATAAAGAGATAAGTCTATGCTTCCTCCTGTCTCAACCACTTTTTCTTTACCTGTAGCAATGCCAGATCCGTTCTCTGAGTCACCTGTATTTACAACATAACTTAAATAACATGAATAACCGTGACTCCAATATTTATCATGCATACATTACCCAGCTCCTGCAAAAATACCGCTAAATCCAATGGCCTGAAATAGAGAAGGAACACCCTGTGATTTCTTGGCTGCCAAGGGCACAGTAGCTAATGCTGTTATCATAATGTGTTTATTATTCAGGTGACTTTTTCTTTTTTTTTTTTTTTTTTTCGTAATATTTACAAAGAGCAGAAAGAACCCAAATAGGGTAAGGCGAATAGGATTGTTTATCTATCCATGTGGTTGCTTGTGTTGACATATAGAAAAAAAAAAAAAAAAAATAAAGAGGAAAAAGAAAATATCAGGGGGAAACTCCCTTTCCCTTCAAAACTTGATTATTTCGTGACTTCATCCCACTCTTTTTTTTTTTTTTTTTTAATTTAAAAAAAAATGTCCAATTATGAATGCAGTTTACAAGGAATCATTATTGGACAACAACAAAAGGAAAGGTTGATGCAAAGACTGGTTGGCATTTGCGGCAATAGCTCAGTAGTAGACCTGTTTGAACACGAACTTGTTTTCTTTCCTTCGAGTAGCTTTGTTTCTTTTTTACTTTCTTATTCTTTATTCACTTGTTCCCTATTTAGACCAAACACCAGTTGGACCATCGCGTAATGATGATGTTGTTCTTCGACTTCAATCTAAAATTACAAATGAAAAAGAAATGAGTATGAAATTTAGACAATGGTAAAAAAAAAAAAAGTACAATTTCGCATAAAAGCTCTCATTAACTTGCTCTTTAAGGTTTTTATGCATGCAAGGTAATCCAGAACCCCAACGTGCAAGAACAGTGACAGTGCGTCCAATATCTCGTGTACAACTTTCAGGTGACATTTTTCGATTTATGAGATCGCTTGGCTACAGGTAAATTTCATAGTTAAAACATGTTGAATCAACTAATTGTATCCATTAACTAGTATTTCATATGATGTTGTTAAAAAAGGACACCTGTTCGCATACGATAAAGTGATAAAGATTACAATAACGCAATTATTCAAAGTAATTACACCAAATGCATAACATGCGCTGAACTCACTCCATTGTTTTAGTGTAAAAAACTCAAAGTAGAATCACTTATACCTATTGCACAAGAAGATATGTGGGTTGTTGAAGTCACTTCTGCACCTGTAGCGCAAGAACACGTGAACCAAATGGCTGAACATTTAAACAAATTCAAAACTCTACTCGTCGGGTAAGTTCAACAATTAAACTGAACATATCCCAGTGCACTAAAAAAAAAAACAACTTCTATAGTATTGTTGATCTCGAATATGTAGATACTAGAGCACTGCAGAACCGAATTCCATATTTAAACTAAAATAAATTCCTTGTTTTTGACAGCTGATTCCATACAAAAAAAAAAAAAGAAAAGATCTTAAAAGTCGGTTTAAAAAAGAGCGATTTAATGAAGAGTAGTCAAAAATTCATCAAATTTAGATGTTGGAAGGGTAGAGCATCTATTAAACGAGTCAATTTCCATAAAACAACACTAATGAATGGACTACTTACGACACGAACGGAAGCACCGAAAACCTTAGGGGGCAAGTTCTTGCGGAAACGAGCCTTGACAACACCGTTAGTACCGTGAGTACGAGCAATGCGACCCCAGATAACACGGACCTTGGAACCGTTGATTTCACGTTGAGCACGGTAGACATAGGCAACACGCTTACCAAGGTAGAATTGAGCATCCTTGGTGGTTTGGACACCTTCAACTTGGATAAGAGAAACGTTGGGGTTTTGGGTGCGCTTAGCACGTTCGAAACCCAAAACACGGCCCTTGCTGTAAAGACTAATTGAAATTGAGATTAACATTGCCATCATTGAAAAAAAAAAAAAAAAACATCAGCATCGCCTCCTCCTCCTCCTCCTCCTCCAAGTATCCTTCTTTTTTTTTCCAAACACACACACTTTCTCTCTCTGTAATGGATGGATGGATGAACTTACCGATCAGATCCCATGTCTAACTATATATGAGGAAAGAGAAAGGACTTGAAATTTCTCAACTTTTTTTTGTTCGATATGCCTCTTTGGATCCTCTTCCCCTCCCACTGCCCTCCCTCCTGTTGCTCAGCCAATTTGAATTCCGATATAATTCACGTGATTTTATTTATTTTTTTTTTTTTCAACCGTCATTAACCAACGGATCATAACCATCTAAAGGCATAAGTTAGATTTGGAAGACAAAGTGAGAGTTGAATACTTTACAAGCACATATTCCTTGCATGTAACAAGCGAGAACGATGCCAGCAGCTACTTGTGATACAGGGTGTGTGAATCTAGGATGTGTTAGAAGGGATAGTTATTCCTGTAGTACTTTATACCTGGTGAAAAATGCCAATACGTAGAATATTTGCCAATGGTGTATATGTATATTTACTTTAGTGGTATAAGGATTATGTACTAGCGATGCGTTGAAGGTTTGGTCGACAGCTTTTGATTCTCCTTCTATGACAGCTTCGTCTACAGTAGGTTGTTCTCTTTTATGGCGATAGGCATACATAGAGGTTCTTATCCAGTTTGTGTTGACTTCTTTTTTTAATAGTATTGAAATTGTCAAGAAAAAGAACGGGATCAGCAAGGCGCAGACGTAGTACACGACGAAAGGAATTGCAAGTTGTGTAGCGAAATAAATGTGAACACCAGCAAACGCCAAAATGATACTATTAAAGTAACATAAATATGAATGTGATATATGCTATTGTATATTACCTTAATGCTACCAAGAATAGAACCCACATACCCTTGGGCCAGCTTCTAATACTTGGTAACGACTCCTTTGCAAAAGGTAGCTCGGCAAGTAAACCGTAACCAAACAATGAAGGATAAAAGGCAAGTACTGTAATCCAACTAAAATATGTATATGGTTCAGTATCATCAAAAAAAAAAAAAAGTCCCCTCAAAATACCTGTAGGCTTTACTGTAATTTCCAAAAATAAATAAAATCAAACCATAGCTAAAACCCAACATTGTATCGCTCCAATGTCTTGCGATTGATTTAGGATTGATTTCCCAGTGATATTTTGAAGCTACGAAGCGATAAAGAGGGTATGGTACTACGAAAAAAGACAGCATAAAATAAACAAAGACAAGTGGGTGAAATGAAAAAAGAGATGTTTCTGGAACACTTGGCGGATCAGAAAAATATAAAACATTTGATGATGGCGCAGAAGCCGTATACCAAACCATAAAGAAACTGTTAAAAAAAAAAAAAAAAAAAGAATGAAGGGAAAAAAAAAAAAAGGTAAAACCTCTCTCCTTAAATTTTGTTCTTTTTAAATTTTGAAATTCCACAGCATAAAGACTTGTCAAAACACGAATATGTCGCGTCCATACAAGATAATATAAATGTTTTACAAAAACAGTGATTATATGAATCATATGATTGGTTAATTTCATATTTGTTTATATTCTATGACAATAAAAACAGGTGTCTAAATTAAATCTATGCTTGTACAAAAAAGGCAGTGCAACATCCTTATTGGTATAGAGTAGGGCTATGATGTAAAAGAACCAAGAGGTGCGCAGCAGTTTCTACATCAGACGATAGTGAGAGTCTCTTTGTTAGCCTTGTATTTGATAATGGTATTGTAGGAGAAGATCTATTTGACGCGTTTTTCTTTATTAATCTATCCATGTCATAGTGTTTTTTAGCAGTAATTGTTGTAGAATAATAGAATTGGTGGTTATTTTTCTTCTTTAATATGGATGATTGTTGCTTTTTGTCTTTTTTATTGTAATACAAGTAGGATTCTAACGTTCTTAGATCAATGTTTGAATATCCATGCTCCAGTTTAAAGTTAGCTAAAGCCAATCGAGCTTTCATTCTATTCTTTAGCTATTTGCAAAAAAAAAAAAAAATAGACATAAGTTTTCAATAAATGGATATATGTAATATATATCTTTTACATTCAACATATTTTTGGGCTCTAATATCGAGGAAGAGGTCATTTTTTACAATGAAAATATAAAAAAGAAAATATATATAAAAAAAAAAAAAAAAAAAAAGCAAAGAAATTTATATAAATCTCAAATCGGCATGAACCCTTGTGCCTATACCAATGATCCAATTAAATTCTTTGAGTATTAAAAAAGGAACGAAAATAAACCAATCAGAAATAAAAGTTTTTAAAGAACACGTTTTCTGTGCAACAAGGATTAATAATAAATAAGGGGTAGTTGAAATAAATAGGTAATTTCGCGTTCGTCACAGTAATTACCATAGATATCATAAGTTTCAGCACTACTTACTACATTCAGATTACACCATCAAGTTAGAATACTATAACTGGTGATATTGAAATATCAGTGAAGATAGAGTGTGAATGCAATACACTTGTCATGTGAAAGAACAAGACGCGCGTGGTTAATGTTAAATCAGGTGGTAAGGTATATACGATTAAAGAAATTTTTATTTATAACTAACAAAATTTATAAAAATGACCCAAAGTGAGCACAGAATACTTGCGTATTGAATTGCCCGGGTCAGTTCAAGGGGGGTGAAAAGTGTACTAAAAAAAAAAAAAAAAACCTTTTGATAGACAAAAGACTAAAAAAATTGAGAGAAGGGAAGAGGAAAAAGAGAGATATATCATGTAAATACTAAATTTAAGAGTCACATAGCCAAGTTACCAGCTTAGTACCAAGGGGGGATTTTCGGGAGGGATTTAGGTACCATGATGAAGATGGCCAATTTTAAATAAAATATACGGCAAATTTTAGGCCACCTGATTTTTCAGGCAGAAAATGTTATAGGGGAAAGTCGAGCAGCACGAGAAATAGGCTGTTTGCGGTTTAATGGGAACTAGTTCAAGAGAAAAAGCATCGGATTGGGTTCCATTTGAAGCATTTGTAGTCGTCGATGCATATGTAGACACCATATGGCATCAGAGCGAGTAAGCATTTCATGGGACTGATAGATACACGGCTTGGGTCCGCCACCTGGTAGCCAACAAAGACGCCAGCGGATCAATTGACTGCGTTCAGCCCTAGACATGGGTAACCATAGTATAGGATCAGTTCCCTAACGTTGGACGGCAAGCAGACAAGAGAACAGCGTTGTTTCCATTAATTCGGTCATCAAGGTTGTCTTCCAAATATTCTTTACAAATACCAGAGAAAGTACGTGGATCAAAGACATAATCGTCAATATCTGCAGTGTACTGTTTCAAGACAGGTGTCTTAGAGAGTTCATACCACCGGGAGTGGCTGGAAGAGGGGCGTATATGCAGTAAGGACTAGGATTGTAAGATATATACTGTGCTTACGGGTTCAAATGGCGGTTTTTCATGATCATTTGGCGGATTATATAAATCAAATGGTGGACATGGTATTCATTTTATTCAAGCTAATCAAAGTTCGCACATTATTGCACTTCGTCACTGTGCCGTTTGTTTGAAGAGGTAGTAATCATATCCTGGCGAAGGTAATCAACTCTCTTACTTAGATGCTCTCCAACAGTTATTGTAATGGTCATCCTGTAGACTTTCTACTGCGTTTCAACATCTTACAGACGGACATCGCATCTATTACAAGGCGAATAAAAGATTACTTTCACCACCCAATGATAAATCCGCGGTATCGTTAACACTCCAATGAAAATACGGTCAAGCGCAGTAAATCCAACAACAAAGAGGACTTTTTCACTAGAATCCGTGATGCTTGCAATAGTGCGTCTCGAGAAAAAATAACCAAATCAATTGAGCACTCTGTTAGATGCTTTGAGAAGTGTAGGAACAGAGAGAAACTTTGATTAGCTTGAATAAAATGAATGCCATGTCCGCTATTTGATTTTTATAATAATGTGCCATTTGAACCTGAAAGCTCTGTATGTAAAAGTCAAAAAAAAAAAAAGCAAGAATGCATATAAAAAGCACCTATAATTAAGAAACTATAATTAAACCTTTTACTACTAAACTTAGCAGCTGTTCTCATATAAGCCCCCAAGCACACTACTTAAAAATAAAGCATGTGATATACCTTTAATGCAATGATTTTGTTCAATAGGGCGTCTATTGTCTTTTTTCTGCATGTAGGCGGGCAGTCCCTCTCGCATGAATCGCTATAGTGTAATGCTTACTTTTTTTTTTTTTTTTTGCATTATCGGTTTCCAAACACCGCGCTTTTTTTTGTGTTGTGTGCTTTGTTATCGTTACTATTTTTATGTCAAAAATTCTGCCTCTTTCTATACAATGATGGCCTAATTCATTATTAAGCTCCTTTTGAATCAGTCAGTACATTAATTTTATTAAAAAATTATATCTTCTTCTAACGGCATAATCAAGTACAGCATTCTTCTAAACCAAAGCATAAACAAAGTGCAGCAGCACTATGAAAATAATTAGCCCTACATTAAGTAACATACGGTTTTTTTTTTTTTTTTGTTTTACCATCCCCAACAACAGGCGTCATTTGTTTTTTTAGGCACCGTATGAACTGTTACTGTTTCTGGAGCAGGTGTAGGATGATAAAATTGAGCTACTTTCTTGGTGAATACAAACTTCCTTTCTATTTTTTTTTTTTTTTTTTTTTTTAGCAACTTACATTGTGAATTATTATTTACAAATGAAGATAATGTAGCTTTTGTCAATGAAGAATGCCGTTGCTTATTGGAAGAAAAAGCTTTTTTAGGTTCTGTTAATTCTCTCTCACTCATTGCATTATTAGCTTTAATATATAAAAAAAAAAGATGGAGGAATCCTAATGCAAAAAAAAAAAAAAAAGACGGGGGAAGAACAATAAGAAAAATCCCGCCTTGTCCCTTAAAGCTCTTTTTAATTGAACTTCCGGGAATTCATAAAGTTGTTGTAAGCCCAATGTTTTGAGAGAATTCCTAATTAAGAAGAAGAAGTTTTACAAAAAAGGCATAAATGGCTTTGAAGTGTATCTTACAACATGTATCTTTTTTTTATTTATTTATTTATGTGTGATGCTATAGATTTATTGATCGACAGGGGAAGCGTTCTTATCAAAAACGTTTAAAATGTTTTGACGGATATTAAAGTCATCCAACTTGGAGCTTGCAACATCATCATTCTTCAAAATCTTGGCAAGACGAGCCTTTTCAGTTTCGATGAAAGCCTCGCCTTGACTCAAAATCTTTTCCATGAGCTTGGCATAATAAGTGGCATAGCGTGTACCAATCTCTTTCGCAGCAGCAACGGCTTCTTGATGAACCTTGTCACGTGTATCTTTATTCTTGATGAAATCAATTGCCAACTTATCCAAAGCTTGAATACGACCAGCCTATAAAAACATATATTTGTCAGCAAAGTTCGTAGTAGGATAAAAACTATTCAACTTACAATAGGCATTAAACCACCTTCAGCAAGACGTTGAGTACCAGCTTGTTCATTGACAAATTGAACAAAAGCGTTGACAGAACGAGCCTTATCATAAGCAATGGGTTCAGAAGAACCAGCAGGGAAGAACTTGAGTGTAGGGAAGCCAGAAATGTCATATTCTTGTCCAATGGCCTTTTCAACATCAGCATCAATTTTGGCAATAACAACATTAGGTTCATTGGCAAAAATAGTAGCCAACTTTTCCCATTGAGGAGCTAAATTGAAAAGAGTCAAAACTTATTTTTCTTTATACCCATCAAATCATCCTTACCGAGGTTCTTGCAGTGTCCACACCAAGAAGCATAAAATTCAACAAAGACATGCTTATTAGGGTTCAAGACAATTTCATGAAAGTTCTTTGTAGTTAAAGTAACAACATCTGATTTCTCGGCTCTAATACGATAAGAAACACCAGACTTTTCGCGCACAAAGTTAGCCAAAGACTGTAAATCACGACCTCCTTTGTAGTCTTCAACGCCTTCGGGGCTGTTGACGCCCTTGGGGAACCATTTGAGGGTGGGGAAACCTTGAACGCCATAATGAGCACCAGTATCACGGTTGGCGTCGGCATCAATTTTAGCAATGATCACGTTGTCCTTTTGAGAGCTGAAGGCGTCACCGAGTTGAGCCCAAGTGGGAGCCAAGTTTTTACAGTGACCACACCAGGGAGCATAAAATTCAACAAGGGCAGGCTTTGAACCATCAATGAAACTGTGGAAGTTTTTATCGTTCAAGACGAGTACGTTACCATCATAGTCAGAAGCGGGTGATGATGTCTTGCCAGTTTTTTCACGAGCCAGAACAAGTAAATCGTTAAAAGAGTTAATATCCTTTAATTGAGCAAACGCGTTATTGACATGAGCAGCTAATGATTGAGGTGTAGTTTGTTTAATTTGATGTAAATAAGTTGTAAGTTTGTCTTGATTTAACTCTTTGACATTATCAACCAAGTTGAAAACAATTTTTCCACCTTGATAATAGTCGTAACTCAAAAATGCAATATTACTTAAAAGTAACAAGGCAAATAACTTTTTAATAAATGCCATTATTTTTAATGAGAAAGAAAAAGAAAAAAAAAAAAAAAACAAGAGGTTTAAATACGTTTTTATACTTTAAATTCAGATGTTTACCTTACCTTTTTCGAATAAAGTCAAAAAGGAAATTAGACATCTGAAATGATCTTTCATTCGTCCTAAGAAGGTCTGAATTTGAAGTAGAAACACTGTAGAAGCACGAAGATTATAAATTATATTTTTTTTTAATAGCAAATCAAGTTGCTCCAAGTAAAACAAAATTATTAATTCTTTATGCTTATTTATAAGATGGCCCCCCCTCTCGCCCAGTAAGCATACAATCAGTTCGAAAAGGAGTAGAAAATGAGAGATATATCGAAAAGTGTTAGACTTCATAACTCAGTATCAAGAAGTCCATCCTTAGTCGAGCTCGAAAAATAAATTAACAGGCCATCAGGTTGTGCAGTCAAAAGCCTTGCCGGTTTTTCCAGGAGAAATAGCACAGGGTCAGAAGCATCTGTAATCGTCGACGAATACATAACCAACATTTCGCTTTGGGGTGCTCAGTCTAGAAGCACCGCTAAGCAGCCGTCAAACTATTCGGCTGCTTTAAACAGAGACAGGTTTCATACCAAGTATGGGTCGGTCAGCAACCCGTTGCAGAGCCCTTACCTCTTCAACAAGATGATGTTCACATTTAATAGTAAACGCTCGAGGGGAAAAATGGATCATCACCGAAAGGATGCAATGTTTTTAACCAAACAGGTGGTGTTTTCGAAAGTTTACACCATTGGACCTATCATAGAATTTGAAGCAAAAGCTTTACGTTTTAGACTGGTCATTAAAATATCCAATGTCAATAAAGATTATTTAGATACTTTTGAATAGTTAACTAGTCAGTCTGAATATACGAATCAAGTATTTATTGACAAATATATACTTTCTAGATATACCATGTTTTGTCTGGCAATCGTAAGCTTTAATTATCTTGTTTTAGCTTTCGTTTCTCTCAGCATTAACTTCAGTCACTTTTAACATTTCTTCTTAAGATCCTTTATCTTCCTTAGTGCTTTTAACTTCTATTGGTTTTGTACTTTGCTAAAGCTCTTGTGCTATTTAAAGCTCGGTAAAGAAGTTTTATTGTAGAAGGTGTTGTTGTTATTTGGCTTTTTATTACAACCGAGGGTACTTTACACATATTTTCATTCCGATAGGTAGTACCTGCACTAGACTGTGGTTAATTTTTTGACCCCATCCGCACTAAACAGGATTACGCTTGAAAGGGGGGTTCGATTGAATACAAAGCGTACTGCCTAAAGTGATTATTTAGAGAAAAAAAAAAGACATTGGGTTAAGCTATACGTATATATATAGTGTCTTTATTAAATATTAGGTATTATCGATTTTGGACGACGAGGATGTATATAACGGATAGAAGGCATCAAGGACGACCTCCTAGAACCACTACTCGTAGAAGTAGGTGTTGGTGTATCAGGTATGACAGAGTATTGTTTCATCTTTTTGTGTTGGTTTAATAAGAGATGATTATTTCTTTTATCACCAGGAATTGAGGTATCTTTTTGTTGTTCATCTAACCAACCACTCACAAGACCAATTTTAAATGTGATAGTGGCAATGAGTTGTTTATCTGCATTCATCATTGATATCGTTTTATCTGTTAAACCTTTATGATCGTAAGCAATATTATCAAGCTGAACATTATGCTGTCCTATCATTTCTTTTGTTCGACTGTCCATGAGGATGTAATTGAGTTGAATATATTGTTGATGTTCGAGCCAAGCCTGAATATCCACTAGATGTCCACGTAAATAAAAACAAT
Source organism: Mucor indicus B7402 (assembly GCA_000697295.1). Lineage (NCBI taxonomy): Eukaryota > Fungi > Mucoromycota > Mucoromycetes > Mucorales > Mucoraceae > Mucor > Mucor indicus. The sequence goes on from JNEK01003099.1 coordinate 152,804, forward strand.
GATTGGGTTCTTCAAATGTTGCATTGAGAGAGTAGTGATGTGATGATGGAGTAGTTGGCATGGATTTACGTGTGGAAGAAAAGGAAGCAGTAGGGAGTAATATATATTTAGTCAAGAATGTATAGCTAAGAAAAGGTTTTTTTATGCGTCGGTTATTGTGATGATCAACATGAATAATCCGAAAATAGAAAGTATATTTCGATGTTCCTTTACCAATTTGGTGATAAGGCCTTTTGTCTTCGAGAGATCCTGTTGGTGTTGGCGGTGGTGCAGAAAATACATTTAGTTTTTTCAACACATCTGATAATTCCTCAATATTTAAATCAACTAGAGAAGATTTTGCACGTCTTAGCGGTGGTTTTTCCAATGTTAAAGAGGATGCTGCTGTTGTTGCTGTAGTTGTGGTAACTATGGAAGGCGTTGTCATGGAAGAAATGGATGTACTATTGTTGCCAAGTATGGATGTCAAGTTCTTTTTCTTTCTAAAAGATAGTTTATTTGAAGGTAAAGGAGGTGGAGATCTAATATGAATAAAGCTTCCTGCTACACTGTTGTTACTGCTACTGCTATTGTTGTTGTTGTTGTTGTTGTCAGGCATTTGTACATAAAATAATCCAATTTTTAATTCTTTTTGTTGTCCAATCACTTTATACCAGTGACCTTTATCTGATACAAACTGGTAAATTTGATCCAGTTTCTTACTCGTTTGATTATAAACGACTTCTTTAGCGTCTGACATGCTGAAAATTAATTTGTCTAGTGTATCGTTTTGGCAAATGGATAAAGTAATGTTCGAATTGACCTTTCTTAGTCTTTGTAATTGTTTGAATGAAATATAATATACTAATGGCGAATCACTTGAAAACTCTCCATTGTCGTCAATTTGCAGTATTTGTGTTTGAATAGTTGTACTTGAAGGTATTAAATCGTCAATGGAAGGTGGTAATTTCAAATCCAACTCGCTTTTTACTTTGATTTTCGTATTTTTTGTAAAATGTTTACCTTTTACGAAAAAAAAAAAAAACAAGTTGAGTGTTTTAGACTGGAGTTAGAAAATAAAGTAGTTACCTTGCTGTATTGTTATTAAAATGGCATATTCACAGGTCTTTGTTAATAGTAAAGACATCTTTTTATTTTTATATAGAAGGGAAAAAGAAACAATGGAGGGGAGATTCCAGGACCAAAAAAAAAAAAAAAAAAAAAGTGCAGACTAAAATCAAGGTCATATGATTGGTCAAAACAATAAAAGCAATTTTTATTGGCTAAAGACATGTTAGAAATTGAAACCACCTTGGGGTGCTTGTTCTTGTTGGAAAGTAAATTGGCCATCATTTGTTGCTTGAGGGAACATTTCAGCGTCTTGGTTATCGGCTTCATCATCGTTAAAGTATTTGTCAATAAGCTGATAAGATTTCTTATAAATATCGATATTATCATGATGTTGTAAAGAATGAATGTATTCAACACCACCATATTCTTCAATCATGACAGAATAAGGATTAATACCATCCATTGTATTCACCTTTTCCATGTCTCCAACCTTTAAAATGTTGTCCAAACCATCTAATGCGACCAAAATAATCTTATTATCCATTGATGTTAAAATATCGCAAAGTGGTTTAATGCATCCTTCATTCACCAAAAATTTGATTTGTTCAGGCTTATTTAATCCACCAGAAGTTGCATTACAAATGGCCCAACAAGCTTCCTTTTTGGACTTTGGATCACCAAAAGATAAAATATGAATTAAAGGACCCATAATACCATTATCAATCACTGCTTGTATCTGGTTTGCATTTCCAGCTGTAATATTGGAAAGAGTCCAACATGTTTCTTTACGAATGGTATCTTTTGGACTACCTAATAACTGCAGTAAAGCAACAAGTGCACCACAGTTGATCACTGTTTGTGTTTGACTATCATCTCCTGTCACAATATTACCAACTGATCTCAATGCAGGCGTTTGAACTGTAGTAGCTGGGTGATTTAATAATTCCACTAATCTCGTGCATAATCCAGAATCGATCACTGCTTGAATACGGTCGTTTGTGCCATCTGATAAATATGAAATAGCCCAGCATGTATCAATCAATACTTCTTCATCTGTGGTATGAATTAACTTTGATAATACACTCAAAGCAGGAGCAATCTATATATCATGTTTAATAAACAGTCCATTTTATTTTTGCCCTTCTTCTATTTACCAATGGCCAACTTGGTTGAGGATTTTTGCCTCTGCAGAAGTTAGATAATGTCCAAGTTGCATTACGAATCATGGATAATTTTGAGTTATCTTCAAAAATAGCTAACAAAGGAGGAAGTGCACCTGTTTCTAATACATAATCACGACATTTTGGACTGTCACCTGCAATATTACCAAGTGCCCAAACAGCCTATTTTCTCTTTTAGTCTATCTCTATTCACTTGTATATATTACATTTATACCTGTTCCTTGACATCAATAACAGGACTGCTTAATAATTCAATAAAATAAGGTACTGCACCAGCTTTAATAACAACTTCTGTTTGTTCTGCTGAACCAGAAGCAATGTTTGTTAATGCCCAAGCAGCTTCAAACTACATATAAAGTTAATAATCTAATACGCAAGAGAAAGAAAAGCGTTACCTGAAGTTGACTGTGTTCAGAAGTTAAAAATTCAACAAAACGAGGAACAACACCAACTTGAATAACTTCTCTAATAGGAGGGTTTTTCTCTTTAGATAAAAGTTTTCTAAATTGTGAAGTAGCTTCTAATTGTAAAGCAGGGTCGTTTGTATAAATATTTTGCACCATAACAGGTATATTAGCCAAGAGCTATAAACAAAGTTTAGAAACTCTATCCTATGTGTGTTTATGTAATTTACTTGAGCATCCAAGACATTCTCTTGCTCATCGTCAGAGTCATCACCCAAAAGTTGCGCGTTAAAGTTTCTTCTTTTTGCCAAGTTTTCTTCTTTCTTTTGCTTTCTGATTTCAACTTGAGCATTTTCACGTCTACGTCTTACTTCTTCTGGCTTAAAACGACTACGCTCTTTATAAGCACCACGACGAAATTCAGTTGATTGATCCATAATGAAAAAAAAAGAAAATTTTTTTAAATTTGTTAACATCATCGCTTTTGAGTTTCCGCTGTGAAGAAAAAAAAAAAAAAAAAACCTCTAATAGTAAAGCTTTCCCTTTTTTTTTTATATATATATATATACGTTTCATAATACTCCTTTAAGTGTTTACCCATCATGACAAAAGTATATTCATATTGGGCTGGTGTTTTAGTGAGTCTTTTATCTATTGTTGGGCTTTACATGCTCTTAACTGGATCTGGTGAACATTTCAACGTTGGTAAATTACTTCAAGAAACATCACCTTTCGCTTGGGCTCTTGTTGGTATGGGTCTTTGTATCGGTCTTTCCGTTACTGGTGCTGCTTGGTAAACACAAAAAAATACATTGTGATAATACGCGTGCTACAAACTCAATTTCAACGTAGGGGCATTTTCATTACAGGTTCTGCTTTGTTAGGTGGTGCTGTTAAGGCACCTAGAATTCAATCTAGAAATTTAATCTCTATTATCTTTTGTGAAGTTGTTGCTATTTATGGTGTCATTATGGCCATTGTTTATTCTGCTAAATTAAGTGATGTTCCTCCCGAAAACATTTACTCAACTTCAAACTATTTCACTGGTAATTAATGGAGAAAATTCAACTAATGGAATACTCTAATCATGACAATAGGACATGCTATCTTTTGGGGTGGTTTAACTGTTGGTGTTTGTAATTTATTATGTGGTCTTTCGGTTGGTGTTACTGGCTCCAGTGCTGCTTTAGCTGATGCACAAAACCCTGAGCTTTTCGTTAAAGTTTTAGTCGTAGAAATTTTCGGTTCTGTTCTTGGTCTCTTTGGTCTTATTGTTGGTTTATTAACAGTAAGTGTTGTGTTATTCGTAGCTACTTGGTACTTGTATTTATATACTTTTTTTTTTTAATAGACTGGTAAAGCCGCTGATTTCCATTAAGTATCCCCCCCTTAAGTGTAACAAAAAGAGTTTTCTTTTTATTTATACATATACAGTAGTTTATTTAAAATAAAAAAGAATTCTATCCTTTTATTTTATATTTATTCAACCGTCAAAACAACAATAGCAACAAGTTGATCTACTCTTCAACTAAACTTTAATGCTGTAATAAGATATGTATATCTCTAAAGAAGTATCTATACGTTGAACTGCTTTTAGTGAAATTGATGATTTTTGTTCTTGATCTAATCCAAAACTGACGCGATATAGAAGATCATGCTTCTCGGTGTCTTGATTCAGCCACATAATATATACAAAAAAATTTAGGTATTTGTTTCAAAGGATTTTCTTGAGAATACGTGATAAGAGTAGTATCATTACAAACACTTTAGAGTCTTGCTGTCTAATAAGCGATAAAATTGGTCTTTCTTTAATCAACTCTCTACTTAGTGCTCAACGGCGAGCCGTTAAGTTAATTCTCTCGTTTTCTGTCAAAAAGGCGCGCACATCAAAACTCGCGTCAAATTGTAAGACCCCTACTGTCTCCAAGTCTCCATTGATGAACTTTTGTTCCAAATAGATATAGGGCAGATTCCTTGCTCTTCAGATAAAGTGCAGAAGAATATGGCTGCAAGGAAGAGGAATACAAAGACACAACAACGGCTGTTTGTTCCTTATAAAAGAATTTCTTTGTCAAGATACATCATCTCGTGGCTTATAAAATATTCATTTATTCTGTTAGTTGGCTCACTAACATGTTGATGAATACAACTCATTGTTTCAAGATAGCAAAGAAAATTTTCGTTTTTATTCATCTTTTAAAAACCCTGGTTGCTTTGCTATGAGTCTATGAGTATGTTCTGACCGAAGCCTAGAGCTGTTCTACACGTCTTGCGCGACATTGACTGGAGGAATTAAGGTACCTTGGAATACAAACCCCATTTCGCTACTGTTTTTCCCTTAGTCCGACAGTTCTCGGAGATCCCAACCAGTAGTTTACTTTGAAATTTGCAGAATGGAAGGGAGTAGACTGCCCCAAAGACTGTGCGTCCACAGACCAGAGACCCCCTTAGGCTAAAGAAAAAAAGAAAAATTCAGGACAAAAAAGAGTCTCTTTATACTAGCTGACTAGGACAACATCATTCATTGGACTATGAAGTAGCACTGTATACTAAATCCCTGCATTATCTTTCTGTACAATCAAAAAGAATGCAATTTCGAGACAAGTGTGTATGAAGTTTCTATATGATAATAACAAGTGTATGTAGATAAATATCATTGAAAGACAGATGTCAACAAGTACAAAAAGTATCTATATCCCTTTGTCTGATATTCTTTAATGTAAATTTCCGCTTTGTAAGTTCTTTTTTCGTATAGAAATGATCATGCAGCTCTCACTTGACGTGTTTAACTGGGACCTATTTACCAAACCATAAACAGGTATGTTTATGTAATAGACGGATCTTGTTCATAAATCAAATGTAATGTAATCTTAGGCAAAGAAATTATTTTATATGTTATAGTTAAGTATCTTTATGGGTGGGGTTCCTAATGTGTATCAACATTTCAATATAGCATGTAGCTAGAGACAAATAAATAAGGCGTGTGTAGCTAGAAAAGCAAGAGTATCGCATATTTAGTGAACGCTAATACGTTCTGTAAATAAAGCTAAATGTGAAAAGTGAAGGCGTTACTACCAAGTTAATTCAAAACATTAGTAAGGATTTGCAAATTGTTGAGTTCACTAATCATGCTTAAATTGAATAGAAATGGAATACTTAGCAGATTTACCATATAAGCTGATGTACGCCACTAGATCATAGAGATCCTGGGAGTCCTATGGAGATTCACAAATAAGTCTGACAAATGTTCTCCAATGGGTTTCAGCAAATAGATGAGCCAGAACATAAAGCCATAAGAGGAAGCACAAGCGTTACATTAAATATGGTAGGCTATGTGTACGAAAAGGCTATCTCATCTGTGGTAGTCGATCCCGCAGAAATGCCATGAATGTAATGCCCAGACATCAAGCATACATAAAACAGCTGGAAAAAGATGGGTACTGCAGGAAGTCGCAAATACCCTCTCAGTAGCCGCATCATTTAAGCACAGAAGTGAGTGGGAAAATTCCTGCAACTACTCCTTAATTTTATAATTTTTCATTTATATTTTGTTCCCGATTAAGGGGGCTCAGTATTATAAACTTCATCGCCTATTATAAGAAGAAAAAAATAAAAAAAGTAACGGGCGGAGGGCTCAGTAATTAACTTCATCGCACACGCGTTAAAGGAACAAGTGAGCCAGTCCATGGAAATACAGACTATAAAGGGCCACTAAAAATGCAGACTTGCTGCCTCTAACATCCACAACTCTCTTGAGCCCCCTGCTAGCACTGTTTTTCGCCCGCCAGGCGACGAGGACAAGCCGCGATTTGATCTACTTGCTAGCCTGCTTTTCGAGGTTGCTTTTTACACATACCACGTAGGGGACAGTCGGACTCCAATGGCAAAGAGAAAATAAAGAAATGAGAAAAAAAAAAAGGATGGAAGTTTTTATACCTTCATAATCATAACAGTCACTGTTGTTTTTTAATTATACCTTAATAGGGGTGGAAGGCGTTTTTTTTAAAATAGAGGCATTAATGCTTGAGGTCACAATAAGTGACTGCAGAAATTTTTGGGACTTTCATTTTTGGGACTATTACATTTTTGGGCTTTCAATTTACTTGCTTTGTTTACAATAGGGAGTGAAAATAACCAAAATGAAACAATACTTGTTTGATAAAAGAAGTATACAATTTATGCTGATTTGGTACCACGCTTTTTCAAGTCTTTTCAAGCGGAGGCTATGTTCTACCAAATAGCATTTGCTACATTTCAATGTCATTTAGTTACTCAGCTACAAAAAAAACAGAAGTTTGCAAGTGAATATTGTATCTAAAACACACGCGTCTTTCTATGATCAACAAAGCCTTGCATTGTTAAATAATAAGTTCATCTGATTTTACTGTATTATAATACTGATTAGTGAGAAAAAAGGAATTCGATTAATGAATGCATTGCCAGCTTCATAGAAATTGAATTTCAAAACAACAACATGCTTAATGTCATTTCTCACATGTAGTTTTTTTTTTTTTTTTTTTTTTTTTTTTTTTTTTCTACAATGAATTAGTTCTAAAAGCAAAAACCTAGAGAAGTTGCCTGTAATTGAAGAGATAAATTTACTCAAAAACAAAAGAAGTGTCGACAAAGTGAGATTAGGAAAAAGGCACTGTTCGAATACAAACTTCAACGTAAAGAAAACAGGAAGCTATAGAATTCTTATTGAAAGCATGTAAACTAAACAGTTTAGGTTATGATTTCACCTTTGAAGAGCTTTTTCAGAAGATACTTTGTGCTCCATCTTTTGTAGTAGAAGAGTGTCTACTGATTATGAGTGTATAGTCAACTTCCAAAAAAAAAAAAGACCTATAGTACTCTCTAATACATATTACAGACTTGAAACTTAAGATTGAACGTATAAGCCATGCGGGACAAATGTGTATATTAAACTGTTTCTGCTGGGCATTAGACGCTTAGACGTACACATTCCAATACTATATAACGTCACTGAATGTTGAAGAGAGTTAAACCGAAAACTAAATAGATCCGTGTCCCAAGGTCTTTCTATATGCTCGCATATATTAAACTTTATGCTCCAACACCTTATAGATTTACGCAAAGAAGTTTTCACATTGTTAAATTTCGTTACTAGCCAATATTTATCTTTAAATGGAAACATCGCTACTTTCCGCTTGTGATGGGAATAAGGACAAGTGTGGGGGCAGATTTTTTCATCTACCGCTTCTCATTTCATTAAAAAAAAAAAAAAAAAAAAAAAAAACTTATAAAGCATTTGAAATCACTTCTTTCTTTTCTTCCCTTTTACATAATCTGTATTAGCAATAATGAAAGATAACCACAACGCCGCTGAAAGATTGAAACAAATAAAAAATCAACTAAATTTATCACCGTCAGCTATGTCTTTACAAGCTCCAAAAGATATGGCAAAAGAAAGATCAAGCGCTTCGTTTGATATTCAGGAACTTGCTTGCATTTACGCTGGAGGAAGAGATAAATATACACGCAGAGTACATATAGAAGACATGATTTTAAATTAAACCTAATCTTTTTATACGTATATTACGTAATAATAGCAAAACGCTTTGAAGTTCATCGAGAAAGATCCTTACTTGGTTGTCCAAGCGCCCAAAAACATATTAGAACTATCCAAGGATGAAATAAGAGACTTGTGAGTCGAGAATGTTGATTTTTAAGATCCACAAATGACTTACAAATTGACCACATAGCACAATGGGCCAGCTTTATCGTTTAACTCGTTTAGCTCAGGAAATGACTGACAGAGAAAAACTAAGAGACATTGCAGAAGCAGCTATTTTATACGCAGAGAGTTTAGCATTCAAATTCGGCGTACACGACTCACTTTTTCGTAATGTTATCAATATGTTAGGGAGCAAAGAGCAACAGACCGAATGGATCCCGCTTGTTGATACTTCTCGTATCCTCGGTAGTTTCTCAATGGTATGTAAAATCACTCATGTCAAACTTAGACTTTTAACTTTTTCAATAGACTGAGTTAGGACATAGTTCAGCTTTAAGAGAGATTGAAACAGTGGCCACATTTGACATTGCAACCGACGAATTTGTTATCGATTCTCCCTCTGTCACGTCAACAAAATGGTGGATTGGTTTAGTGGGACATACAGCTACTCACACAGTTGCACTTGCTCAAACAGTCATTCATGGTAAAAACGTCGGCCTTAACTGGTTTATTGTGCAATTACGTGATACGGTGACAGGCGAAGCAATGCCAAATATCCAGGTGGGAGATGTAGGTCATAAAGTAGGTCACCAAGGCGTTGATAATGGATGGATCCAATTCCGTAAAGTACGTGTTCCCCGAAAAAACATGTTGAGCAAGTGGGCTACAATTAATCGACAAGGCGAGTTTACGCCAGCACCCAACCCAGCCGTTATGTATGCTACTTTGATTCCAGAGAGAATACAGCTGGCTTCCACATGTATTTTATTGGCATCTCAAGCCTTAACCATTGCGTCTAGATATGGTGTGGTTCGAAGACAAGGTAATAAAAATCAGCAAATTATGGATTATCAATCACACTATGTAAAGCTTCTTCCTGCTGTTGCTTTCATGCACATGACTCAAGGCTCAATTGAGACAGTGAATCAACAATTTAGTGTATTGACTGCTGGCGGTGAGATGGATCCCTTGATTTACTTGAATCATATGGGTGATATGCATTGTATATCAGCTTCTATGAAAGGATTAACTGGCGCCTATTGCGCTGAAATTCTTGAAACGTGTCGTCGATCGTGCGGCGGACATGCATACTCTACATACAACGCTATAGGTACTCTTATTGGCGATTTTGGTGTTATGACAACTGGCGGCGGAGATAATGTTGTTTTATTGCAGCAGGCAGCTCGCTTCCTTCTTCATCTTTTCCAGCAGAAGATGGAATATGATGATTATCCAGAACTCAAATACAAAAGCTCCACCAATTACATTCGATATGCCAAAGATTTACTTTCCAAGCAGACTTGGCCAGTCACTTCTGTAAGTGATTGCATCAAAGACCTTGGCTTGATTGAAGACGCAATTTCTACGGTCTTGGTCAAAAGAGTAAGTTTTTTCAGTGTATTTTTCATGTTTATTAAAATAGATATGCTTGTAGCTTCATAGCATCCAAAAAGCAATCAGTGAAGGCTCTTCGCATGAGGATTTGTTACTAGAATCAGTTCGAGTTGCAGAACTGCACTGTGCATCATTTATATTTTCGGATAATGCTAGAAAACACTCTAGTATCGCTGAGTCACAGAATGGTACAAGTGCAGCTCGTATTTTAAGACAAATGACTACGTTATGGGGTCTTCATGTTCTTAAGACGTATGGCGATCAAGGTTTTATTGAAGGTTATTTCACTCCTCAGCATATTAAAGGGATTGAAAAAGAGTACCTAGCAGTAAGTACATATGTATAATATTGGCCAATTCACGTAATTTCTAACAATCACATCTATTAAGCTATGTAAAAGTATGAGATACGAGATTATCGGGCTTACGGATGCTTTTGGTTATCCCGATTTTGTTTTGAAAGCACCAATTGCTCGATATGACGGAAATATTTATGAACGTAAGTACAGATTATTAGCCACTGAGATACAGTATGTGCTGATGACTATTTTATAGCTTATTTTGAGACAGTTTTGCAAGCCCCTAATAGTACTGGTGTTCCTTCATACCATGAAAAGCTAATTAAACCACTAACAGAATCATATTCTAAAAAATAATAAAAGCACTTTATTATGTCAAATCGCATGAAAAAGTAAGCTATATTAACTTTTAAAATAAGGCATTTGTTAAAAATACAACAAAAAAGAGATTGATTATGACCTTAAGATTATTGAAAGCCTAATTTTCTGGTCAAGCAGGAGACTTCAAAGTTTCTCGAGTAGTTATAGGATTGTTGCAGGCAGATTTGACAAAGTTGAAATGTTTACATATTGACACAAATAAATGTGCCTTGTGGTTATTTTGACTTCGGTCCAACCGTTGATTTTGAGATTTATGTATCGAAAAGAAAAGCCTTCCAAGTTTGTGATAGACTATACTCCCTTGTGAACAGCAATGAAAATATAAAACTATTGGCCTTTGGATTCTAGTGACCGCACATAATTCTTAATAGTAAATTGAGATAAATTGGGCCTAAAATATATATGTTTGCTAATATCATAAAGGGATACATAAAGTAGCTATGTACGATATTAGTCTTGTCCCCACAAATCTTAAGGAAGCGGCAAATTGCTAGGTGTTACACTAAATGCATTTTCATTATGAAAGAAGGAGTGCATCATTTGAAGTAGAAGCTACATGAGTCTTATGCAATTTGATGTTTTCCAGTAACTAACTTGATTTAAAAATACAAGCTTATAAGCTCTTCATTGCTTCATAGTCTGTAATATTATGTATTTTAGTGAGATAAAAAAAAAAAAAAGATTACGTCTTGCCACTTTTTGAATCCTAGTTAAGTTTAACTCATCTTCCAAATTGTAATGCGAAAAATATAAAAAAAAAAAAAAGCAGAATCTCCGCTACTATTTTTTTGGGCAAAAAACGTTTCATTTACACTCTTTCTCTTTGGCAAAAAAGATTAAAAAATGTTGGAATCCCTTGTGGTCAGCATTTTGAATCGTTTTCTAAAGAATTACGTTTCAAACTTGAACTATGACCAGTTGAATATTGGTATTTGGCAAGGTAAAAAAGAGAAGAAAAGACTCAACTCTTGCCCCGTCCCCCTTTTTTTAAGCAGGTTTTTTTTTTTTTTTTTTTTTTTTTTTATAGGTCAGGTTAATCTTCGTAATTTGAAACTTCGAAAAGATGCGCTCGATAAACTTCATTTGCCAATTAACGTGTCTGAAGGTAGTATAAGATAAAGCGCTTGTATTTGTATTGCTTTAACCTGCAGACATTGATAGGCTATTTGGGCGAACTAACACTCGTTATTCCTTGGTCAAACCTAAGAAGTGAACCTGTTAAAGTAATTATAGATCACGTATATTTATTAGCAGAACCAAAAAACGAAGCAACTGTAAGCAAAACAAAGCATCACGTATGATTTTATATTGATCTCTTATTTTGACAGGTTACTGTGGAAGAGGAAGAAGAGCGTGCACAACAATTGAAACGCCGACGATTAGAGACAGCAGAGTTAGTTGAATCTGCACAAAAGCAAAATCCACAAGAGCAAAAGGAGACAAACAAAGGCGGTGATGGATTCTTGAGCCAGTTGACAACAAAAATTATTGATAACTTACAGTTCACGTTAAAAAATGTACATATTCGATATGAAGATAAATTATCTGATGTAGGACATACGTTTGCTGTTGGCGTTACTTTAAAGGAGTTGAGTGCTTTGTCTACTGATGATAATTGGTCTCCTAAATTTATCAGCGAACCATCTAACTCTATCAACAAGGTGAGATCAGAACGAGTGCCATAGTGATTTCACTAACACTCTTGTTAGCTTGCAGCACTTGAGTCTTTGTCTGTCTATTGGAACACAAAGACTACCTCTCTGGCTGGGATACCGCATGAAGAAGCTGCAAAAACCTATACAGACTTGGTAAATATAGTATAAATACTGTATGATGTATATATATATATATATATTTACAAGTGCCATTAGATACCAACCCCAACGAATTTGCCCAGTGGGCATCAATATATACTAAAACCCGTCTCAGGAACTGGAAGGGTAAGTCTTTATTTAAAATAATATCATGTAGGTCTTTGCATTGACTTTTATTTTCAGGTCAAATTGAATAAAGCTTATGGAGGCAGTGTTCCTAAAGCCGATGTTACACTTTTATTTGATGAGATTGCATTTGGCCTTGACGATCATCAATACAGAGACGCCATATTAATGATCGATTTATTTCATTCTAACCTCAAGAAGCAAAAAGTAAGTACTTGCCCACTAAAAATGATCTCATTAAGCATATTTATTCAACCTTCTTAGTACCTAAAATATCATCCTGGTAAAGATAAAACGCCACGCTCAAATCCTAGAGAATATTTCCAATTTGCTGGTAAGGCAATCTTGGCAGAGATTCATGATAAAAACTACAGATGGTCTTGGGATAGTTTCAAGACTCGTCGTGATCAAAGGCTTCAATATATTGATTGTTATGTCGCCGATAAATTAAAGAAAGCCAGCAAAGAGCAATCCGAAACACTTGCCAAACTGGAATATGATTTGACATTTGAAGATATTCGGTTTTATAGAAGCATTGCAAAATCAAAGCTGAAGCGAGAAAAGGTTTTATTAGAAAAAGAAGCTGAAAAAAAGAAGGCTGAAGCAGCAAAGGCCGGTTGGTGGGGTTGGCTCCGTGGGACAAACGCATCAGACAGCTCGACAGGCAATGGAGATAGCGACGATAATGAATCTATTCAGATGACGGAAGAGCAAAAGAAAGAACTTTATGCGGCCATTGAATACGAAGAAGATAAAGCGGACATTGCGTCTGCTGTAGATGTTCCAAAAGATGTAAGTGAATATACATGCCTTTAGTTTCATGATCAGCTCAGCTTATTTTGTCACTAGACTATCAAGTTTGCGATCAAGGCAAAGTTGCAGCGAGGATCTTTTACTTTGAAACAAAATATAAAAGAAGCCAACGAAACAGATTTAATATCCGTTGTGTTTGATGCTGTCAGTGTCGATGTGACGCAATACTTGCAAGCAATGAAGGTTGAAGCTGCTTTGGGCGACTTGCAACTCTTTGACGGCGCTACAAAAGACACAATCTATCATCAGCTTATCGGTGTCAGAAAGAAGAAGAATAACCAAACGTGAGTATATAAGAATAATTAAGACAAGGTTTATGCGCTTACTGTTTTGTGTATTAGCATATCCTTATTAGATGTGGAAAGCAGCAAGAAAGAAGATAAAGATTTAATTGACTTCTCGGAAAAATCAGACACGGATCCTTTCTTCGCAATCGTCTTTGAGAAAAACCCACTAGACGGCAAAGCTGATAACGCGTTTTCACTTAAGATGAAACACTTGGAAATCATATTTAGCCCGCTGGTAATTGAAGGAGTAATGAGGTTCTTTAAACCTCCTGAGTCACAAACAGAAAGCGTCAACGCTTTGATTGCTGTTGCCGGTGATACATTTGAAGGACTGAAGCTTCAGACTCGAGCTGGATTACAATACGCAATAGATACGCACACAACTATCGATTTAAATATTGACATGGATGCTCCCATTATTATCATACCAGAAAGCTTAACAAGCCAAGAATCGCCTGTAGTTATCATTGATGCTGGACATATTAATATTGACAGCCAACTTGCTGATAAAAAGATTCTTCATGATATCAAGAGCAAGGATATTACTACATATAACGAGGAAGATATTAAACTATTAGAAAGCCTCATGTACGACAAGTTCAACCTTCAACTCACGCAAACAAAGTTTTTGATCGGTCACAACACGAAAGACTGCTTATGGCAGTTGCAAAACGATAAGCCAGTGGGTGGTGTAGATGCGCGTCTTATTGAACGCATAGACATGAACTTCTTAATTGAAATGTGTATCCTCCCCGGTAAATCTGAATTCACTAAAATTAAAGTATCTGGTCATCTTCCACTCTTGTCGGTTAATCTCTCGGACAAAAAGTACAAGATATTAATGAAGATCATTGACTTTGTTATACCAAAAACGGATGATGGTTCAGCAAAAACCAGTTTACCTGCTCGGCCTAGCGCTCTTGAAAAGGAGCGTAGAAGTACTAGTAATCTGTTGACGGAGCGTTTTTGGGGATCAACGGATAACGCGTTACTGTATGATTCAGCTAGTGACACGACGTCTATCACAAGTCAATCAAATACAAGCACAGCTGTAATGCCTCAATTTAGAAGCATTGATTCCTACGAAGCAGAACAATTTAAACTAGAGTTTAAGGTGGATAAAGTATCGGCTGTTGTTTACGAATCTGCTACCTCCGCGGACGTATCAGACACACTCCTTTGTGAGCTAGTTCTTTCGAAATTCACTTTAACAGTCATTACAAGACCAGATGATTTACTTGTTGATGTTTCTCTCAAATCGTTAGGTGTAATTGATAAAATAGATCCAGTTGAAGGCTTTGATTATTTAATTACGTCTGATATCATGGAACGACACCACATAGCTAGTCGAAAAAATGATAAGAACTTAGTGAATGTCAAATATCAAAAAGCCTCAAGAACCCATCCTCAGTTCAAATTCTTGTATGACGAATATGATCAGACGGTGGATGTTGCTTTATCAACCCTTAGCGTTATTGTAAATCGAAAGTCTATCCTTAGAATCTACAACTGGATTATGAACACTTTTACTGCTCCTCCAAATGCTGTAGCTAATAAAGTCGAAGACGCCAAAGATTCAAATGATGATAAATACTCCATTCACAGCAAAGACTTGGAGTTTTTAGATTCGCAATCCAATCAAACTACAAATAATGATAACCGAATGAAAGTCTCAATACACATGGATAGTATTAACTTAATTTTAAATCAAGAAGGTTTGCGATTAGGCACTGTAGAGCTTAGTGTTGGAGATCTAATCATTAAGCTCGAGCCCAATACAATCGAAGTCAACGGTAAATTTGGCGATTTGACACTTTCTGATGATACAGTAGGGTCCAATAGCGGAACAGTGGAAGCCCTGAACTCTCCAGCTTCAGAAACTTTCATCATCAGTATCGTTGGTGATGAACTGGCAGACTTTACGTACAGAACATACGACCCTAAATCCAGTAATTATCCTAACTACAACCAAGAGTTTATATTGAGAATGGGTGCAATCCACTTGCTACTGACAGATTCTGTTAAGCCAACGCTTAGTTTCCTTCAAGAATTTTTGGAAATGAAAGCAGTATATGATGCTGCTCGTAATGCAGCTGTAGAAACCGCACAACAATATCAAGAGAACATGAACAGATTTCATTTTGATATTCTCATCAAGAGTCCAGTATTGACGTTACCTCTTGGAGAAGACAAGGAAAGTGAGAAGATTATTGCCAACCTGGGTGAAATCAGAGCAGAAAACAATTTTATCAACATGGACCTTAGAGACAAGAATAACCTTTTGGAGCAGAGATTAGTACCAGCTGCACAAATCAAATGTGGCCTTTACGATATCAGTTTGCGCTCGCTTAGTAAAGTTTTGAACGAATCCCATCAACTTGTAGAGTACACTCTACCGATCATTGATGACCTTGATATTTCATTTGACATAAAAAGCCCCGAGGACCCTAAAGATACATCTAGTCCAGGATCACAAATTGAAGGAAATATATCAGACATACGCATGTCCCTAACTGAGAGGCAGTACAAGTCTTTATTGGAAGCATGGAACTTTATCCAACAAACCTTTTTAACAACAGAGACCACTGAAAACGATAAAGCCAGCAATGATGAACCAAACGCTTACGACAAAATTGAGCCAGGTAGTTCCAGAGCATCCACAATGTCCAGTACATCCAACCAGGTTTCAACTGAAGTCGCTGGAAACCCAGTGAAAGTTAGCCTTGATCTTATCATCCATCTCCATATGGTTTGCTTAGAAATAATCAGTGGCGAGAGTTTCAATGAGGCCGAGAAAAACATGCTTTCAAAGTTGAAATTCGATGGTATTGGTCTCAAGCTGCAAAACATGTCGGATGGATCTATGCAGATGGAAGTAGTGATGAACTCCATCAATTTCGCTGATGCTCGTGCGCAGTCCAAGTCGAATTTCAGGGAGATTATTCCTGCAAACAAGCTTGATGGCCCTCAAATTCAGTTTAAATTGTTATCGTATAAATCTGGGGACACACCAATCATGGATATGAAAGTCACTGTAGATAGTCCAAAGGTTATATTGTCGCTGGACTATCTCTTGCTGCTGAAAGATTTTTTCATGGCTCCATTTGTAGTAGTCGAACCTACAGAAGCTCAGAGGTACGCACAGGCATATGGTCAAAGTGATGATAAAAAGCAGACGGATGCAAAACATGTGCAGCGCCAAGGCCAAGCTCCTACTACTGTGATGAAATTTACAGCCATTGTCGTGGATTTGAAGGTTCTTTGTCTTGCAGATCCTGAAAATATAGCATCTGAAGCGGTCATATTATCGTTCAACGAGTTAATTGTTAACCAAGATAATGCTTTAGACGTGAAGCTCAATAGAATTGGAATGGTTTTATGTCGAATGGATAATATGGAAGAATCAACCATGCATTTTGTTGAGGAGTTTAGTGCTAGCTTGACGATGGAAACCGCATCTAACAACTCGGTACATAATCTGACAATCATCAAACTTCATATGGAAGCAATTATTCTTCGCCTTTCTTACCAGGATGCGATGTTGATCACCACAATTGCAAACAAAGCCATTGAGCTTATGGGTACTAATAATACTAGTACAGCACCTGCGCCAAATACTTCGGATACGGAATCAGAAACGGATTCAATAAGCTCACATATCCTTGCTTCTGATGATGAGGATATGCACCACCTTCATATGCAGAATCAGCCTACTAAAGTTATCTCTGCGGATAAACCAAGAACAATCGAGCCTTTCATTGTTATGTCGAAAGAATCTGTAAGTATATTGAAACGCGTTGCGTAAATTTTAGCGATTATTAACCTTTTACATACAGCTAACTGCTTCATTTGATGGCATTCAAATTGTGCTGATTGAAGATATGCACGATCTTCCTTATATGGATGTTCATATCAACCCTTTCTCAATTCATGCTTCAGACTGGTCTAGAGCTGTCCAAGCTGATGTCGATTTCTCTCTGAAGATAAACTACTTTAATTTTAAAAACTCGCATTGGGAACCTATTGTCGAGCCCTGGAGTTTTGGAATTGCCGTATCACAAGATTCAACAGACAAATCAACAAACATATCTGTCCAAGCAAAAGAACTCTTGTTTGTCAATCTCTCACATACCTTTGTAGAAAGTTTATTATCTATTTCAGATACACTTTCAGAAAGAAAACTTCTTGCTCAAACAGCACAAGCTCAAGTAAAGCCTTATTTAATTAGAAACTTTACGGGCTACAATTTGCGTTTCTGGAATATGTCTGATGATGTCGAAAAAAGCGATGGTAGCATATACAAGTTAAAAAATGGAGAAACTATGCCCTGGACTTTCCGCGATTGGAAGAAACGCCGAGAGAAGGTAAATTTGGGCAAGAACATGTTTGGCGTCCAGATCGAAGAGTGCGGTTGGGAGAATCTCACCCACATCCCAGTAGATAGAGAAAGTCAACGAACCTATCGATTAAGACCCGAATATAAGGGTATATCGCACCGTCTCGTAGTTGATATTCATCTAGAGAACAATATCAAAACCGTGACATTCAGAAGCGGTTTAATAGTAGAGAACCGCTCTTCTCAAACGATGCAAGTCGCTATGATTCACTCTGACCGAAGATTCGCCTCTGAAATTGTTGAACTGCAACCATATGAAATTTATAACGTACCCATACTTCTAGCGTATAACCGTTGGTTAGTGATGAGGCCCTCAGACAAGTATCATTGGAGTAAGCAAAAGATCAACTGGGCAGATATGCTTATACCATCAACGCCTAAATGTATTGAATGCCTGCCATGGGAAAATACACGAGAAAATCTCATGCAATACAACTATCAATTGAATGTTGAAGTCGATAAAAAGAATCCCATATCTAAACAATACCCATTCATGAAAATACAGATATGTCCACCTGTAGAAGTAGAAAACCTTCTTCCTTTTGGCTTTGATCTTACGTTAACGGATGAAGTCACTGGAAATAAGACACACTCCTTTGTTGAAAGAGGCAAAACTGCTCATCTTAATCACATGAAGAGCAACTCAACCATTGTGATACAGCTCGATCTGAGATCAGATCGCTATAAATGTAGCAACACTACTGTTATTTCAACGGAGCCTAATTATTCTGTGGTTGGTGAAAAAATTGTCATTACTGATCAGAATGGAGTTCCTTTGGTGCTTAGGATGAATATTAGCCGCAGCACAAGCGCATCAGACTCGCTTTTAATTACTATTTACGCACCTTATCTTATTATTAACAAGACTGGTTTGCCTATTAGTTTGAGGCATAAGCAAACGTATCGTCAAGGCCGCATCCCTGTAGAACAAATTGCTGCCTATAAATCAGGTGAAGTGATTGAACCCGTTATTTTCTCATACCCTGAGATTGACCATCGTAATCGAGCACAAATATCCATCAACGAATCAAAGTGGAGTGACCCTATTAGTTTTGAAGCTGTTGGTAATACACAAGATATTATGCTTTTGTCAAAAACCGACAACTTTGCACGCCACGCTGGTATTCGAGTGAATGAAGGTGTAGGTATTTTACGTTTGACAAAAATTGTCACAATAACACCTCGATTTATCTTGAAAAACAACATGAATGTCAAGTTAAAGTTTTGCGAATTTGGAGATCCAGATGCTACTGATATTGATCCTGGCCAAAAGATGCCACTTTATCATACATCCAAGTCGCACGTCAAATGGCTCTGCCTTCAACTTCAACATTTGGAGAACAACTGGTCTGCGCCTTTCAACATCCAAGAAATTGGAAAGACGTTTGTAAAAGTAGATAAAGGTGACGGTACTATTCCTTATCTAGTGCGAGTATCTGTTCATATCAAGGAATCCACTATTTTTATCACCTTTACCGAAGATAATGAGTGGCCCTATTATATTGTAAACAAATCGAGTATTACAGTTCACTTTAAGCAAGAAGATATTAGGTTTGAAGAGTACGATCTTAAAGAGAAACAAAAGAAGGCTCTTCAAGAACCGCGTCTATTCACATTGGCCCCAGGTGAACGATTGAAGTATTCCTGGGATATACCCGTTGCCAAAGAAAAGCGACTCGAGTTGCATGCGGGTGAACGCCGCCGTGCTATCAACTTTCAAGCAATTGGTGCTCAAATTCCTTTTCGATACAAGAAACATCGAGATGGCCCTATCAGTAACAGCACGCTTTCTATTGACATTGTGGCTGACGATTCAGCACTTGTTTTACGTCTAATGGATTTCGATCTTGAGAAAAGCTTGTATCGACCCAAGTCTTCTGCTACCTCTACGCTCGCTTCATCTTCTCGGGAAGGTAGTTTAAGAGATGCGTTTGAAACCATTAATGTGCAGCATATTATCAACTACACCTTTGAACTAAACTTGGCTGGAATCGGCCTATCTGTTATTAACAAAGATGCACAGGTAACAACATAAATCAATAGAGCTCCAATTGGGTTGCTAACTTCATTTATAGGAAATTGCTTTTGCAACTGTACGAGGCTTGAATTTCAAATACACTGATTCAAACATGTATCAATCCGTCAGATTTAGTGTTCAATGGCTTCAGGTATATTTAATTTCTGTTTTTTAGAAACTGCTTTTAGTAACGTTTATGCGTGTTAGATTGACAACCAGCTTTATGGATCTACGTATCCTATACTCTGTTATCCCACTACGCTTCCAAAGGTATCTTCCGAACTGGCTGCTCATCCCACTTTGCATCTTGCTCTCGATAAAGTCAAAGATGATAGTAAGTAAATTGTAGCACTTTTGCTTACACCTTTCTCACCTGTTTACGATAGAACATGGGGTATTATATTTTAAGCTGTTTTCTATATTATTGCAAGAAATGACGTTTGAAATGGACGAAGACTTGTTCAAGGAAATACTGGACTTTATTCAATTTGAAAATGCCGCTAAAAACACGACAGATGAGTAAATATCCTCCGTGAATTGAAAATAGATCAAATACTAAAGAAGGACGATTTATAGGTCTGATACGTACGTTATGGCTATTGAAGAGCCTGTGCTTGATAAAGCGCAAGCATTGTACTATTTCGAAGAATTTTGTATTCAACCTATGCGTCTGAATTTATCTTTTGTCAAAACAGACAGTACTGATGATAATCCATCCAGGTAAAGTAGAACACGCCATGCTTTATGCCTAAAGCTAATTCTATTGATATAGCGCGGAAAGTCGATCTGCTGTAGGATACATATTTAATGTGTTTACAATGACCCTAGGAAATATCAACGTATGTCACTTGGTTTAAGAAAAAAAAAAAAAATCAGGAACTAATGGAATCTTTGTGTAGGACGCGCCCATCAAATTGAACGCACTAATCGTAGACAACCTTCGTGCCAGTTCAGAAGATTTGACGACTCGAATCATGCTGCACTATCGTGAACAAATTGTCTATCAAATACATAGAGTGCTGGGTAGTATTGATATCCTTGGTAACCCTGTTGGTTTATTTAATACACTTAGTTCTGGGTTTGGAGAGTTGTTTTATGAGCCCTACCAAGGCTTTATTATGAGCGACAGACCACAAGATCTTGGTATTGGTATTGCAAAGGTGAAATGATTAAAGAAAAAAAAAAGTGCTCTCAATATCCATATACTTACACACTTTAACTGTTTAGGGCGTTGGAGGATTTGTGAAGAAGGGCGTCTTTGGCATTTCGGACAGTATGAGTCGATTTACTGGCAGTTTGGGTAAAGGTATATCTGCAGCCACTATGGATAAGAAATTCCAGGATAGAAGACGTATGAACATGACACGTAATAAACCTACACATGCAATTTATGGCGTCACTCAAGGTGTTGGCTATTTCGGCACAAGTATAGCTAGCGGTTTTGCTGGTTTAGTGGTACGTATGCATTGCAGAATTTATTTGAGCTTAAAAACTAACACCACAGCCCTTAGAAACGACCACTTGAAGGTGCCGAAAGCGGAGGTGTATCAGGGTTTGTAGAAGGTGTTGGGAGAGGTGTTGTAGGGTATGTTTTTTCAAGACACTCATCTAAAATTTAATATCTAACATATACTTTTAGTGTATTCACCAAGCCAGTGGTTGGATTTTTAGATATGGCTAGCAACATCACTGCTGGTATTCGTGAAACAACAACAGTTTTTGAAGCTGGTGATCTTGGCCGTGAAAGACTTCCTCGATATACAGGCAAGGACGGGATTATTACTGTAAGTGCTTCATAAATCACAAAGTAACAGCGGCATAACTTAGTTTTTTTTTTTTTTTTAAAAAAAAAAAAGCCTTATTCACAACGTGAGGCACTAGGTCAGATGTGGTTAAATGAAGCAGACAGTGGGAAATATACCAACGAAATCTATATTGCCCACAGTCTAGTCAACAACGATAAGATGGTGGCCATTTTAACAGAGACAAAGATCTTGGTTATTCGATCCGACTATCTCAAACTAGAAACGTCTATCTCTCTAAACACTATCCAAGAAGTAAAGGTCCTTAACCGTGGTGTTGTTTTGACATTGAAAAAAGAGCAGTCTTATACTTTAGCCATTGAAGAAGAAACTAGCCGAAAGTGGTTTGCAAAGACCATCGACGAAACAATTCATCAGACACGCGAAGAGTTAGCTCGACAATAAATAGATAACCTTTATATACAAACACATATTTTTATTTTTATGTTTTACAACAAAATGAAAATAGATGATTCCTTTATTTTAAAAATCTAGACGGAAGCCAAAATAGGAGGTTCAACGAATTCCTTGGAGGCCTTAGCACCAGTATCTTCACCAGCAGCATTGGCACCACCGTGAAGAGCCAAGAGAGCAGAAACATCGAACTTGGGTGCCTTGAGGATCTTGACCTTACGAGTGTAGGTGTTTTGGAGAGGGTAAATACCTTGACAAGCCTTTTCAATACGGACAGCAATAGCATCTTGGGCAGATTGAGAGGCAGAGGAGGTAACCTTAGCAACGAGTTCCTTAAGATCACAAGCAACAGCTTCTTCAGTCATGATTTCGAACATCTTTTTACGGATTTGACGAATTTGAGAGGATTGAGCATAAGTAGTCTTCTTGATTTGGTTGCGACGACGAGAAGTGAAAGCAATAGTGAAGATACGGACCAAGTAACCATCGGTGGTCTTGACATCAACGAAAGCTTCAATGAGAGTTTGCCACTTCTTGACCATAGAACGGAGCTTGTCAGTGGTCATGTCCATGCGGTAGAAGTTGGTGAGACAGTTCTTGCCTTGGATTTCATCAACCTTCAATTGGATCTTACGGAAAGAACGAGCTTCGTCCTTGGAGAGATCACCGAGGGACATTTCGACGACACGACCGTGGAGAGAGTCGTTGGCGTTACGGAGACCTTGAGTACGGTTGACAAGAGTCTTGCCAACTTGACGGACATCAAACATGGAAGGAGCCTTGATGTCATACCAGTCTTTACGGGTGAAGGGGTCAACGCTATTAACAATAACTAATTAGCAAAAGATTGTATAGAAATGTCATGGGGGTCGACCATGCAAAACGATCCTCTCCCCCAATTGACTGGCATTGAGCACTTACACCTTCTTCTTCAAACCCTTCTTTCCTTTTGAAAGACGCCTATAAAAAAAGTATGTGTGTAAATCGACTTTTTGTCTCGAGATATTAAAAGGTGTATAAATGATGCATTACTTGTTCTTGCCAACAGCTATATTATATTAAAGATGTTTGTTAGTAGACTGATGCTTAATGCCATGATGGATGGATGTGCACATACCCATATTATCGATTAAGAGGGGGAGCGTATTGTTGCCACAGAATCCTTCTAACTGCTTCCTCTAGCGATGGTCGGCGGATGTTAAAAGGTGCGACCCAAAAGTCACGTAGAGATTATTTTTTTAATGTATTGTATAGAACAAAAAGTCTGATATCGAAGCAGAATTCCTGAACATGAGAGCAGCTACTATGGCCCATAAAATACCCCATGGCCTACATATATAACTGTAAAGAATATAAGTGAATTTGGCATTAACCAGTATGTAAAAAGGTGAAGAAAGCTTAATTTAGAGCCAATCAGATTACTATAATGAGATCCGGCTTGAACAAAAAATAGTCCGGATCATTACTGCGTTGTGCTTGTTAACTAGTGTAGAGAAGTAAACAACTTTTAAAAATCTTTCTCTTTGTAGAATACTAAACATCCAAGATGGTAAATTGATAGACAAACAACAACAACTTTGCATCCATCCATTTTAAACAGGAGATTATAGGGTAAAGTTCACGGTTCTTTGGCTCGTGCCGGTAAGGTTAAGTCTCAAACCCCTAAGGTTGCTAAGCAAGAAAAGAAGAAGTCTAAGACTGGTCGTGCTAAGAAGAGACAAGTTTACAACCGTCGTTTCGTCAACGTTACCACTCAAGTTGGTGGTAAGCGCAGAATGAACCCTGCTCCCACTGCTGGTCCTTAAATCAAGCGAACCGAATGTTTAATTGGAATCGAATCAGTTTAGATCAAGGAATCATGCGTAGATTGCAATCATCTATTTTTTTTTCCATGTCTTTTTTATGATCGATTCTTACGAAATAAAATGTTTTTAACAACAAATTATGTTGATGGACGTGTCATTCGATTTGTTTTGAGGATTGTTTAAATCACTTTGAATTAAGTTGCTATCCAATACACTGATTTGGACAAATTGAACATTGTGTTTACTTCATTGTTAAGAGAATAATATGAAAGAAATTGTTAAGTGTTTCAGGTGTTGTATCCTGAAAATAGAGATAATTTACCGATTGACACATAAAAACCACGCAAATACTTTCGAATTTGACATGAGTTGTACAAAACTAATACAATAGAAACTTTTATAGCATAATTAAAAAAAAAAAATCACCCTTTTTTTTTGGTTTTATAGCGTCTTGGCTTTCCCTAAAAGACATGTGTTGGTTTTATGTTTTACAGGACACTGTCAATTTTGAATTCTACATAGATGCTCAGTTTATTTCAAGGGCAATTCTGTATGTATCTTTTTTTTTGTTGTTGTTGTTCGTTTCCATGGTGAATAACTCCTTTTTTCAAAATATATGCAAATAACGAAATTTCGTGATAATAGAGTGTCACCATGGATGCGAGTCAATCGCTTGCCTTTTTTTACCAGAAGGTTTTAAGTTTCATAAGAGGGCTGTATCATTGCTAAGTATGAAAGTTTTGCATGAAAAATCTGAAATTTTCCTGTTTTTTTTGTAAAACAGCCTATCTGCTTTCTTAGTTACTGTTTTTACATAATATAGCGTTTCGTATATTGATTAATAAAACCATCGTACATGTTTATCCAGTTTTTTTTTTTTTTTTTTTTTTTTTTTAAAAAAAAAAAAATTTTTTTAAAATTTTT